>JBBDGP010005268.1:0-158956 GCA_037952835.1 Lithobates septentrionalis
GGTGGTATAAATCCAAGAGGGGCGCTTATTCTTCTCTGTTTTCCACAGTGTTCAGCCAAAAACTTGAAGAACATCTCTGAATTATTCTATTATGCCCAGAAAGCCGTTTTGCACCCGACAGGTCCACTTTACTGCCCCGAGGAGAAGGAGGTGAGGGACAGATTGCTTCTATTCACTTTTGGGGCGGATCTATGAGGCTTTAAGATTGGGGTGTGTATTCAGATATTTACGGCTCCAATACTCCAGGTAATCATTCTTGAGAATTGTTCTCATTGTTGTCTTCCAGTTGAAGCCGTCCTGTATACGAGCGCTAACTCGCATCTTTAAGATTTCTGATTTGGACAATGATGGGACATTAAATGATGGCGAGCTGAACTTCTTCCAGGTAAAATTCACCTTAGTTCCTTGACTGGTCATTCTGTAAGTCACCTTAGTTGCTTGACTGGTCCTTCAAGGAAAAGGTCACCTTTTGTTCCTGGGCCGTTCCTGTCGGGAAAGGGTTACCTTTGTACCTGGCCAGTCCTTCCATAAAAGGGTCCCCTTTGTACCTAGACTGGTCTTTTCAGGAAGGGTCACTTTTTTTCCTGGGTCGGTCCTTCCAGGAAAGGGTGACCTTTGTGTCTAGGCTGTTTTTTCCAGGTAAGTCACCTTTTGTACCTGGGCTGGTCCTTTTTAGGAAAGGGTCACCTTTGTATCTAGGCTGGTCCTTTCTAGGAAAGGGTCACCTTTGTATCTAGGCTGGTCCTTTTTAGGAAAGGGTCACCTTTGTATCTAGGCTGGTCCTTTCTAGGAAAGGGTCACCTTTGTATCTAGGCTGGTCCTTTCTAGGAAAGGGTCACCTTTGTATCTAGGCTGGTCCTTTCTAGGAAAGGGTCACCTTTGTATCTAGGCTGGTCCTTTCTAGGAAAGGGTCACCTTTGTATCTAGGCTGGTCCTTTCTAGGAAAGGGTCACCTTTGTATCTAGGCTGGTCCTTTCTAGGAAAGGGTTACCTTTGTATCTAGGCTGGTCCTTTCTAGGAAAGGGTTACCTTTGTATCTAGGCTGGTCCTTTCTAGGAAAGGGTCACCTTTGTATCTAGGCTGGTCCTTTCTAGGAAAGGGTTACCTTTATACCTAGGCTGGTCCTTTCTAGAAAAAGGGTCACCTTTGTACCTAGGCCGGTCCTTCTAGGAAAGGGTCACCTTTTTCCCTGGGCCGGTCCTTCCAGGAAAGGGTCACCTTTGTCCTGGGCCGGTCCCTCAAGGAAGGGTCACTTTTCTCCTTGGGCCGGTTCCTCAAGGAAAGGGTCACCTTTCTCCTTGGGCCGGCTCCTCCAGGAAAGGGTCACCTTTCTCCTTGGGCCGGTTCCTCCAGGAAAGGGTCACCTTTCTCCTTGGGCCGGTTCCTCCAGGAAAGGGTCACCTTTCTCCTTGGGTCGGTTCCTCCAGGAAAGGGTCACCTTTCTCCTTGGGCCGGTTCCTCCAGGAAAGGGTCACCTTTCTCCTTGGGCCGGTTCCTCCAGGAAAGGGTCACCTTTCTCCTTGGGCCGGTTCCTCCAGGAAAGGGTCACCTTTCTCCTTGGGCCGGTTCCTCCAGGAAAGGGTCACCTTTCTCCTTGGGCCGGTTCCTTCAGGAAAGGGTCACCTTTCTCCTTGGGCCGGTTCCTTCAGGAAAGGGTCACCTTTCTCCTTGGGCCAGTTCCTCCAGGAAAGGGTCACCTTTCTCCTTGGGCCGGTTCCTCCAGGAAAGGGTCACCTTTCTCCTTGGGCCGATTCCTCCAGGAAAGGGTCACCTTTCTCCTTGGGCTGGTCCTTCCAGGAAAGGGTCACCTTTGTCTCTGGGCAGGACCTCCCAGTTTTCCCTCAACAATGTATTGACCCAGTCTGATCTCTTCCAGAGAACCTGTTTTCATATTCCGCTCGCCCCACAAGCCTTGGAAGATGTGAAGAATGTCGTTCGTAAGAATGTCCATGATGGAGTGTCCAACAATGGGCTGACCCTGGAAGGTAAGACTGGAGTGAACTTGGTTCAGTAAATTGTCCCCCTCTTAGCAGCCTGTCCTTGGTGCACCTCAAATGCTGCCGCTAGATCCTGACCTTAGCTGTTCTACGGGGAAGCACTCAATTGGACTGAATTGATCCTGAATCCTATATCTGCCATCCTTCGTTTACGTTATGAATAGAATGTTCTGCAGTGGGGGGGAAGCGGATGATGTTGGAGTCCCCCTTTACTGCCAGTTCCTGTATGACATCATATTGTACCCCCTGTAACTGAGTTCCCTTCCCTGCAGGGTTCCTGTTCCTGCACACACTCTTCATCCAGAGGGGAAGACACGAGACCACATGGACTGTCCTGCGGAGATTCGGATATGATGATGACCTGGAGCTGACGCCCGAATATTTATTCCCTCAGTAATTCCTCTTTAATTTTTCCTCCTTCAGTATTGGGCACCATGTACTTATGAAGTGGGTGTGGCTGCTGTAGAATGGGGGAGGGGCTTACTGTCTCCCAGGTGCTGAAGGCATGCATTGCCCAGGAAGTTTAGTGGGATGGGCTATGAGGACAGTGTATGATGATCGTTCTTCACTACAGTCATCTTTGTCCTCTGGTGGGGGGGTGTGGTGTATGAAGAGGAGGGGGATGAGATATGAGGACAGTGTATGATGGAGATTGTTCCTCACTACAGTCATCTTTGTCCTCTGGTGGGGGGTGTGGTGTATGGAGAGGAGGGGGATGGGATATGAGGACAGTGTATGATGGAGATCGTTCCTCACTACAGTCATCTTTGTCCTCTGGTGGGGGGTGTGGTGTATGGAGAGGAGGGGGATGGGATATGAGGACAGTGTATGTTGGAGATTGTTCCTCACTACAGTCATCTTTGTCCTCTGGTGGGGGGTGTGGTGTATGGAGAGGAGGGGGATGGGATATGAGGACAGTGTATGTTGGAGATTGTTCCTCACTACAGTCATCTTTGTCCTCTGGTGTTCCAGGTTAAAGGTTCCTGTGGATTGTACGACGGAGCTGAACCATCACGCTTACCTCTTCTTGCAGAGCATCTTTGACAAGCACGACCAGGTAGGTACTGTGCCCAAGGAGAAACTGGTGTGTAGGCGCTACAACTTCCCCACATAACAGCTCCGCCCAGTGCTCACAATCAGTAAAGGGACAGTCGGCACTCAGGATGACATCCCAATAATAGTATTCCTGTAATGAAAAGGCATGTACAATGCTGTAAGACACACCCTACGCGTTTCGGAGCGTTAGTCAGTCATAGCTGATAAAGAAAATCAGGAATACTATTTTTTAGATGTCGTCCTGAGTGCCAACCATCTCTTTCCTTATTTAGGGACTGTGACCAGACACCCCTCCCTTCTTCACTTTATACTGGAGAAAGGAAGCCTACATTCCATGTTATTATGTTCATTTTGATTGGGGTGTGGGAGGGGTTTTTTTTTTTTTTTTTTTGCGGTTTGTGTCCCCACATGGGAAGATTCCCCCTTTGCTGGTCCTGTTCATCATTTACTGAAAGTGAGGGACATTCCTAAAGTCACAGTTGTTCCTGTCATTGAGGGACACATGTTCACTGACCACTATTGGAGGAGTCCCCTCACTTTAGGGAGATTTCCCCTTGTGTCTTTAGGGCAGGAAGTGAAGGGAAATCTCCCTAAAGGGACACACACACAAGGGCGGCGTGCTCTGTGATTGCTGTGTCCCGACTGCTGATCACAGAATAAGGTAAAGAGACAATCAAACAAGTAAAAGGATTGAGCTGGCAACTCTGTAGTCCATATTGCGGTTTTATTGGTTGGTTACATGAAGTGACAAGCAAAACAGTTCACGCATTTCGGCAACTGCCTTAGTCCAGAGCAGCTCTTTACCACGTGATCAGCTGTGTCCAATCACAGCTGAGCACTGATTTAAACAGAAGCCGGTTATCTGCACTCCTTTCCCCTCACTGAGAAGAGAGACGATAACTGGCACTGATTATTAGTGTCCTGATTATCAGTTCCCATCAGTGCGGAGTCATTAGTGCACATCAGTGTGGCCTCATCAGTTCCCATCAGTGCAGCCTCATCAGTTCCCATCAGTGCGGCCCCATCAGTTCCCATCAGTGCGGCCCCATCAGTTCCCATCAGTGCGGCCCCATCAGTTCCCATCAGTGCGGCCTCATCAGTTCCCATCAGTGCGGCCTCATCAGTTCCCATCAGTGCGGCCTCATCAGTTCCCATCAGTGCGGCCTCATCAGTTCCCATCAGTGCGGCCTCATCAGTTCCCATCAGTGCGGCCCCATCAGTGCACATCAGTGCGGCCTCATCAGTGAAGGAGAAAAATGACCTGTTTGCAAAATTTTATAAAATAAACAAGTTTTCAGTTTTGTTTTGTTTTTTTTCTTTGTCTTCAAAATATTCGTTTTTTATTAGTTTATTTAGCAAAAAATAAAAAAATAAAGCGATGGTGATTAAATACCACCAAAAGAAAGTTCTATTTTTGTGCAAAAAAATGCTAAAAATGTAGTTTGGGTACAGTGTTGTATGACCGCTCAATTGTCATTCAAAGTGTGACAGCGCTGAAAGCTGAACATTGGTCTGGGCAGGAAGGGGGGTAAAGGTGCCCGGTAGGCAAGTGGTTAAGGGTAACTTACAGGAAAGACATTGTGAAGAAGCTCATTGAGGAATAACTGCTGAAGCATCAGGGATCCCATAATCCCGTTGTACGCAGATGGGGGAAGGGTGTTCTCAGTTCTGCGTTCTCAAGACTCCTGGGTGCAAAGGAGGAGGAGAGGGCGTGACGTCACTCGTTACGTAGTGAAGGGGTGGTGATGCGTTTTGCGGAGCATGCGTGCTCTTTATTCAGGACAAGCAGCATCCATCTTTAAAGCAGGGCCTTTTTTTTAGCACCAGGTGGCTAGTGGACAGCAAGTTGCATATAACCTATATATGTCTGTCTGATCTCCCCGTACAGGACAGAGACTGCGCCTTATCTCCAGAGGAGCTGAAAGATTTATTTAAAGTCTTCCCTTACATGCCGTGGGGCCCCGATGTGAATAACACCGTCTGCACCAATGACAAGGGCTGCATCACTTACCAGGGCTTCCTCTCCCAGTGGACGTGAGTGTAAAATGTCATATCTGAGGGTTCATGAAGGGGACCGGTCACCATCCTCCACTGTCACTGATCTGATTTTACAACCCGTCCGTACCTCTCAGAGATGCCGTTTGTCCTATCAGGACACACAGACATCTCTGAGAGGTAGGAGTGCGATATAGGGACACACGGACATCTCTGAGAGGTAGGAGTGCGATATAGGGACACACGGACATCTCTGAGAGGTAGGAGTGTGATATCAGGACACACGGACATCTCTGAGAGGTAGGAGTGTGATATAGGACACACGGACATCTCTGAGAGGTAGGAGTGTGATATCAGGACACACAGACATCTCTGAGAGGTAGGAGTGTGATATCAGGACACACAGACATCTCTGAGAGGTAGGAGTGTGATATCGGGACACACGGACATCTCTGAGAGGTAGGAGTGTGATATCGCAACACACGGACATCTCTGAGAGGTAGGAGTGTGATATCGCAACACACAGACATCTCTGAGAGGTAGGAGTGCGATATAGGGACACACGGACATCTCTGAGAGGTATGAGTGTGATATTGGGACACACAGACATCTCTGAGAGGTAGGAGTGTGATATCAGGACACACAGACATCTCTGAGAGGTAGGAGTGCGATATAGGGACACACGGACATCTCTGAGAGGTAGGAGTGTGATATCAGGACACACGGACATCTCTGAGAGGTAGGAGTGTGATATAGGACACACGGACATCTCTGAGAGGTAGGAGTGTGATATCAGGACACACAGACATCTCTGAGAGGTAGGAGTGTGATATCAGGACACACAGACATCTCTGAGAGGTAGGAGTGTGATATCGGGACACACGGACATCTCTGAGAGGTAGGAGTGTGATATCGCAACACACGGACATCTCTGAGAGGTAGGAGTGTGATATCGCAACACACAGACATCTCTGAGAGGTAGGAGTGCGATATAGGGACACACGGACATCTCTGAGAGGTATGAGTGTGATATTGGGACACACAGACATCTCTGAGAGGTAGGAGTGTGATATCAGGACACACAGACATCTCTGAGAGGTAGGAGTGTGATATCAGGACACACAGACATCTCTGAGAGGTAGGAGTGCGATATAGGGACACACGGACATCTCTGAGAGGTAGGAGTGTGATATCGGGACACACGGACATCTCTGAGAGGTAGGAGTGCGATATCAGGACACACAGACATCTCTGAGAGGTAGGAGTGTGATATCAGGACACACAGACATCTCTGAGAGGTAGGAGTGTGATATCGCAACACACGGACATCTCTGAGAGGTAGGAGTGTGATATCAGGACACACAGACATCTCTGAGAGGTAGGAGTGTGATATCAGGACACACAGACATCTCTGAGAGGTAGGAGTGTGATATCAGGACACACAGACATCTCTGAGAGGTAGGAGTGTGATATCAGGACACACAGACATCTCTGAGAGGTAGGAGTGTGATATCAGGACACACAGACATCTCTGAGAGGTAGGAGTGTGATATCAGGACACATGGACATCTCTGAGAGGTAGGAGTGTGATATCGGGACACACAGACATCTCTGAGCGGTAGGAGTGTGATATCAGGACACACGGACATCTCTGAGAGGTAGGAGTGTGATATCAGGACACACAGACATCTCTGAGAGGTAGGAGTGTGATATCAGGACACACAGACATCTCTGAGAGGTAGGAGTGCCATATAGGGACACACGGACATCTCTGAGAGGTAAGAGTGTGATATCAGGACACACAGACATCTCTGAGAGGTAGGAGTGTGATATCAAGACACACAGACATCTCTGAGAGGTAGGAGTGTGATATCGGGACACACAGACATCTCTGAGAGGTAGGAGTGTGATATCAGGACACACAGACATCTCTGAGAGGTAGGAGTGTGATATCGGGACACACGGATATCTCTTAGAGGTAGGAGTGTGATATCAGGACACATGGACATCTCTGAGAGGTAGGAGTGTGATATCAGGACACACGGATATCTCTGAGAGGTAGGAGTGTGATATCAGGACACATGGACATCTCTGAGAGGTAGGAGTGTGATATCAGGACACACGGACATCTCTGAGAGGTAGGAGTGTGATATTGGGACACACAGTCATCTTTGAGAGGTAGGAGTGTGATATCAGGACACACGGTCATCTCTGAGAGGTAGGAGTGTGATATCAGGACACACGGACATCTCTGAGAGGTAGGAGTGTGATATCAGGACACACAGACATCTCTGAGAGGTAGGAGTGTGATATCAGGACACACAGACATCTCTGAGAGGTAGGAGTGTGATATCGGGACACACGGACATCTCTGAGAGGTAGGAGTGTGATATCGCAACACACGGACATCTCTGAGAGGTAGGAGTGTGATATCGCAACACACAGACATCTCTGAGAGGTAGGAGTGCGATATAGGGACACACGGACATCTCTGAGAGGTATGAGTGTGATATTGGGACACACAGACATCTCTGAGAGGTAGGAGTGTGATATCAGGACACACAGACATCTCTGAGAGGTAGGAGTGTGATATCAGGACACACAGACATCTCTGAGAGGTAGGAGTGCGATATAGGGACACACGGACATCTCTGAGAGGTAGGAGTGTGATATCGGGACACACGGACATCTCTGAGAGGTAGGAGTGCGATATCAGGACACACAGACATCTCTGAGAGGTAGGAGTGTGATATCAGGACACACAGACATCTCTGAGAGGTAGGAGTGTGATATCGCAACACACGGACATCTCTGAGAGGTAGGAGTGTGATATCAGGACACACAGACATCTCTGAGAGGTAGGAGTGTGATATCAGGACACACAGACATCTCTGAGAGGTAGGAGTGTGATATCAGGACACACAGACATCTCTGAGAGGTAGGAGTGTGATATCAGGACACACAGACATCTCTGAGAGGTAGGAGTGTGATATCAGGACACACAGACATCTCTGAGAGGTAGGAGTGTGATATCAGGACACATGGACATCTCTGAGAGGTAGGAGTGTGATATCGGGACACACAGACATCTCTGAGCGGTAGGAGTGTGATATCAGGACACACGGACATCTCTGAGAGGTAGGAGTGTGATATCAGGACACACAGACATCTCTGAGAGGTAGGAGTGTGATATCAGGACACATGGACATCTCTGAGAGGTAGGAGTGCGATATCAGGACACATGGACATCTCTGAGAGGTAGGAGTGTGATATCAGGACACACAGACATCTCTGAGAGGTAGGAGTGTGATATCAGGACACACAGACATCTCTGAGAGGTAGGAGTGTGATATCAGGACACATGGACATCTCTGAGAGGTAGGAGTGTGATATCGGGACACACAGACATCTCTGAGCGGTAGGAGTGTGATATCAGGACACACGGACATCTCTGAGAGGTAGGAGTGTGATATCAGGACACACAGACATCTCTGAGAGGTAGGAGTGTGATATCAGGACACATGGACATCTCTGAGAGGTAGGAGTGTGATATCAGGACACACAGACATCTCTTAGAGGTAGGAGTGTGATATCAGGACACATGGACATCTCTGAGAGGTAGGAGTGTGATATCAGGACACACGGATATCTCTGAGAGGTAGGAGTGTGATATCAGGACACATGGACATCTCTGAGAGGTAGGAGTGTGATATCAGGACACACGGACATCTCTGAGAGGTAGGAGTGTGATATTGGGACACACAGTCATCTTTGAGAGGTAGGAGTGTGATATCAGGACACACGGTCATCTCTGAGAGGTAGGAGTGTGATATCAGGACACACGGACATCTCTGAGAGGTAGGAGTGTGATATCAGGACACACAGACATCTCTGAGAGGTAGGAGTGTGATATCAGGACACACAGACATCTCTGAGAGGTAGGAGTGTGATATCGGGACACACGGACATCTCTGAGAGGTAGGAGTGTGATATCGCAACACACGGACATCTCTGAGAGGTAGGAGTGTGATATCGCAACACACAGACATCTCTGAGAGGTAGGAGTGCGATATAGGGACACACGGACATCTCTGAGAGGTATGAGTGTGATATTGGGACACACAGACATCTCTGAGAGGTAGGAGTGTGATATCAGGACACACAGACATCTCTGAGAGGTAGGAGTGTGATATCAGGACACACAGACATCTCTGAGAGGTAGGAGTGCGATATAGGGACACACGGACATCTCTGAGAGGTAGGAGTGTGATATCGGGACACACGGACATCTCTGAGAGGTAGGAGTGCGATATCAGGACACACAGACATCTCTGAGAGGTAGGAGTGTGATATCAGGACACACAGACATCTCTGAGAGGTAGGAGTGTGATATCGCAACACACGGACATCTCTGAGAGGTAGGAGTGTGATATCAGGACACACAGACATCTCTGAGAGGTAGGAGTGTGATATCAGGACACACAGACATCTCTGAGAGGTAGGAGTGTGATATCAAGACACACAGACATCTCTGAGAGGTAGGAGTGTGATATCGGGACACACAGACATCTCTGAGAGGTAGGAGTGTGATATCAGGACACACAGACATCTCTGAGAGGTAGGAGTGTGATATCGGGACACACGGATATCTCTTAGAGGTAGGAGTGTGATATCAGGACACATGGACATCTCTGAGAGGTAGGAGTGTGATATCAGGACACACGGATATCTCTGAGAGGTAGGAGTGTGATATCAGGACACATGGACATCTCTGAGAGGTAGGAGTGTGATATCAGGACACACGGACATCTCTGAGAGGTAGGAGTGTGATATTGGGACACACAGTCATCTTTGAGAGGTAGGAGTGTGATATCAGGACACACGGTCATCTCTGAGAGGTAGGAGTGTGATATCAGGACACACGGACATCTCTGAGAGGTAGGAGTGTGATATCGGGACACACGGACATCTCTGAGAGGTAGGAGTGTGATATTGGGACACACAGTCATCTCTGAGAGGTAGGAGTGTGATATCAGGACACACGGACATCTCTTAGAGGTAGGAGTGTGATATCAGGACACATGGACATCTCTGAGAGGTAGGAGTGTGATATCAGGACACACGGTAATCTCTGAGAGGTAGGAGTGTGATATTGGGATACACAGTCATCTCTGAGAGGTAGGAGTGTGATATCAGGACACACGGATATCTCTGAGAGGTAGGAGTGTGATATCAAGACACACAGACATCTCTGAGAGGTAGGAGTGTGATATCGGGACACACAGACATCTCTGAGAGGTAGGAGTGTGATATCAGGACACACAGACATCTCTGAGAGGTAGGAGTGTGATATCGGGACACACGGATATCTCTTAGAGGTAGGAGTGTGATATCAGGACACATGGACATCTCTGAGAGGTAGGAGTGTGATATCAGGACACACGGATATCTCTGAGAGGTAGGAGTGTGATATCAGGACACACAGTCATCTCTGAGAGGTAGGAGTGTGATATCAGGACACATGGACATCTCTGAGAGGTAGGAGTGTGATATCAGGACACACGGACATCTCTGAGAGGTAGGAGTGTGATATTGGGACACACAGTCATCTCTGAGAGGTAGGAGTGTGATATCAGGACACACGGTCATCTCTGAGAGGTAGGAGTGTGATATCAGGACACACGGACATCTCTGAGAGGTAGGAGTGTGATATCGGGACACACGGACATCTCTGAGAGGTAGGAGTGTGATATTGGGACACACAGTCATCTCTGAGAGGTAGGAGTGTGATATCAGGACACACGGACATCTCTTAGAGGTAGGAGTGTGATATCAGGACACATGGACATCTCTGAGAGGTAGGAGTGTGATATCAGGACACACGGTAATCTCTGAGAGGTAGGAGTGTGATATTGGGATACACAGTCATCTCTGAGAGGTAGGAGTGTGATATCAGGACACACAGACATCTCTGAGAGGTAGGAGTGTGATATTGGGACACACAGACATCTCTGAGAGGTAGGAGTGTGATATCAGGACACACAGACATCTCTGAGAGGTAGGAGTGTGATATCAGGACACACAGACATCTCTGAGAGGTAGGAGTGTGATATCGGGACACACAGACATCTCTGAGAGGTAGGAGTGTGATATCGGGACACACAGACATCTCTGAGAGGTAGGAGTGTGATATCGGGACACACAGACATCTCTGAGAGGTAGGAGTGTGATATCGGGACACACAGACATCTCTGAGAGGTAGGAGTGTGATATCAGGACACATGGACATCTCTGAGAGGTAGGAGTGTGATATCAGGACACACGGACATCTCTGAGAGGTAGGAGTGTGATATCAGGACACACGGACATCTCTGAGAGGTAGGAGTGTGATATTGGGACACACAGTCATCTCTGAGAGGTAGGAGTGTGATATCAGGACACACGGTCATCTCTGAGAGGTAGGAGTGTGATATCAGGACACACAGACAACTCTGAGAGGTAGGAGTGTGATATCGGGACACACGGACATCTCTGAGAGGTAGGAGTGTGATATAGGACACACGGACATCTCTGAGAGGTAGGAGTGTGATATCAGGACACACGGACATCTCTGAGAGGTAGGAGTGTGATATCGGGACACACGGATATCTCTGAGAGGTAGGAGTGTGATATCGGGACACACGGACATCTCTGAGAGGTAGGAGTGTGATATCAGGACACACGGACATCTCTGAGAGGTAGGAGTGTGATATCAGGACACACAGACATCTCTGAGAGGTAGGAGTGTGATATCGGGACACACGGACATCTCTGAGAGGTAGGAGTGTGATATCAGGACACACGGACATCTCTGAGAGGTAGGAGTGTGATATCAGGACACACAGACATCTCTGAGAGGTAGGAGTGCGATATAGGGACACACGGACATCTCTGAGAGGTAGGAGTGCGATATAGGGACACACGGACATCTCTGAGAGGTAGGAGTGTGATATCAGGACACACAGACATCTCTGAGAGGTAGGAGTGTGATATCGGGACACACGGACATCTCTGAGAGGTAGGAGTGTGATATCGGGACACACGGACATCTCTGAGAGGTAGGAGTGTGATATCGGGACACACGGTCATCTCTGAGAGGTAGGAGTGTGATATCAGGACACACGGACATCTCTGAGAGGTAGGAGTGTGATATCGGGACACACGGTCATCTCTGAGAGGTAGGAGTGTGATATCAGGACACACAGACATCTCTGAGAGGTAGGAGTGTGATATCGGGACACACGGACATCTCTGAGAGGTAGGAGTGTGATATCAGGACACACAGACATCTCTGAGAGGTAGGAGTGTGATATCGGGACACACAGACATCTCTGAGAGGTAGGAGTGTGATATCGGGACACACAGACATCTCTGAGAGGTAGGAGTGTGATATCAGGACACATGGACATCTCTGAGAGGTAGGAGTGTGATATCAGGACACACGGACATCTCTGAGAGGTAGGAGTGTGATATCAGGACACACGGACATCTCTGAGAGGTAGGAGTGTGATATCAGGACACACAGACATCTCTGAGAGGTAGGAGTGTGATATCGGGACACACGGACATCTCTGAGAGGTAGGAGTGTGATATCAGGACACACAGACATCTCTGAGAGGTAGGAGTGTGATATCGGGACACACGGACATCTCTGAGAGGTAGGAGTGTGATATCGGGACACACGGTCATCTCTGAGAGGTAGGAGTGTGATATCAGGACACACGGACATCTCTGAGAGGTAGGAGTGTGATATCGGGACACACGGTCATCTCTGAGAGGTAGGAGTGTGATATCAGGACACACGGACATCTCTGAGAGGTAGGAGTGTGATATCAGGACACACAGACATCTCTGAGAGGTAGGAGTGTGATATCGGGACACACGGACATCTCTGAGAGGTAGGAGTGTGATATCGGAACATCTAGTCATTGGTATTCTAGTAGTTTTAAGTGTGGAAATTCAGATGTTCTCCATTGTCCATTTGGGGACACAGATATTCAGAAACAGTCAGGTTATACTGCTGCTTACAGGAGTTTGGGACACTGACAATCAGAAATGTTATATTCCAGCTCTCCTAGAACTCCCCCCTCTACCCAGCATGCCTCAGTTTTCTGTTGGTGTCCTGGGAGGTTGGATACCCTTTCTGCTGCTGCACTGAACAAAGGTTGGCCTGTAGTTACTAGACTTATTCTTGTGGTACATTCCCCGCATGACTTCAGTCATTAATATGTGCGTCACTCTGATATGAATTTTCCTCTCCATTGACTTCAATCGAGATTCTTTGTTACGTCACTGCTTGAGCCGATCTCTACATGGTAGCTCACGTGATTGGGTTTTTTCCGTCTACACTCTCCCATTGGTTCTGGGGTGTCTATCTAGTGTTCCCACAAGGAACCAACATCTGCAGTCTAGAATCTGAGACCCCTACTATTGTAGGGTCATTATCATCTTCTGTAGCTCTGTCTGGTGGAGCCAAGGCCTCTTCATGTCCACAGGGACCTCCTTGTTCACTCCGGACTGTAACTAACTGCTACAGCAGCCATCTTGCAGGGGCTCTATGTGCTCCCCAGTGCCGTCTCTGGCAGAGTCCATCTCTGACCACCCTGTGTCCTGAATTCATACCCAGGCTTTTATTATCTCTCATTCAGAGTGCTGTCAGAGTGCCTCTGGTGAGGTTGGTTTTCAGCCGTTCAGTGAGCTGCCAAGACCTTCCCGTTGCTCCTGCTAAGTTAATCCTTGATGAGGACTGGAAACATCCTGAGGAAACTGGGACCCTACCTGTGAAGGTCTCGGAACTGCTTCCCTTTACATTTCAATGTTTTTGTTTTGTTTTTTGATAAAGAAATGGCAGGTAGCTCCCATCAGGAGTGAGCTTGTAAAGCATCAGGTACTCTCAATATCAGATCAGCACAGAAAATAAGTAACTGTTTGCCTTTAAAAGGAATTTTATGAATGGGTGGACTTTTCTTTTTAGTTTCTTTTCCTAATGTTCCTTGTCATCGGTCATACATTTCTCAATTTTTGGGATTTTACAAATATTCAGGCAAATTTCCTCCTGAGTTCTCAGTTTAAATTAAATGAGGCGGCTCTCTGTTCTGTGGGTAGATTGAATGCCTAAAAGAGGAACCTTCCATTGCCAGAGTGAGCCGCAGTTTCCATTGTTGGAGCACATGTCTGAAGCCCCAGTTTCCATTGTTGGAGCACATGTCTGAAGCCCCAGTTTCCATTGTTGGAGCACGTGTCTGAAGCTCCAGTTTCCATTGTTGGAGCACATGTCTGAAGCCCCAGTTTCCATTGTTGGAGCACATGTCTGAAGCCCCAGTTTCCATTGTTGGAGCACGTGTCTGAAGCCCCAGTTTCCATTGTTGGAGCACATGTCTGAAGCCCCAGTTTCCATTGTTGGAGCACATGTCTGAAGCCCCAGTTTCCATTGTTGGAGCACATGTCTGAAGCCCCAGTTTCCATTGTTGGAGCACGTGTCTGAAGCTCCAGTTTCCATTGTTGGAGCACATGTCTGAAGCCCCAGTTTCCATTGTTGGAGCACATGTCTGAAACTCCAGTTTCCATTGTTGGAGCACATGTCTATAGCCCCAGTTTCCATTGTTGGAGCACATGTCTGAAGCCCCAGTTTCCATTGTTGGAGCACATGTCTGAAGCCCCAAATTCCATTGTTGGGGCACGTGTCTGAAGCTCCAGTTTCCATTGTTGGAGCACATGTCTGAAGCTCCAGTTTCCATTGTTGGAGCACATGTCTGAAGCTCCAGTTTCCATTGTTGGAGCACATGTCTGAAGCTCCAGTTTCCATTGTTGAAGCACATGTCTGAAGCCCCAGTTTCCATTGTTGGAGCACATGTCTGAAGCCCCAGTTTCCATTGTTGGAGCACATGTCTGAAGCCCCAAATTCCATTGTTGGGGCACGTGTCTGAAGCCCCAGTTTCCATTGTTGGATCACATGTCTGAAGCCCCAGTTTCCATTGTTGGAGCACATGTCTGAAGCCCCAGTTTCCATTGTTGGAGCACATGTCTGAAGCCCCAGTTTCCATTGTTGGAGCACATGTCTGAAGCCCCAGTTTCCATTGTTGGAGCACGTGTCTGAAGCTCCAGTTTCCATTGTTGGAACACATGTCTGAAGCCCCAGTTTCCATTGTTGGAGCACATGTCTATAGCCCCAGTTTTCATTGTTGGAGCACGTGTCTGAAGCCCCAAATTCCATTGTTGGAGCACGTGTCTGAAGCCCCAAATTCCATTGTTGGAGCACATGTCTGAAGCCCCAAATTTCATTGTTGGAGCACATGTCTGAAGCCCCAAATTCCATTGTTGGAGCACATGTCTGAAGCCCCAGTTTCCATTGTTTTAGCACATGTCTGAAGCCCCAGTTTCCATTGTTTTAGCACATGTCTGAAGCCCCAGTTTCCATTGTTGGAGCACGTGTCTGAAGCCCCAGTTTCCATTGTTGGAGCACGTGCCTGAAGCTCCAGTTTCCATTGTTGGAGCACGTGTCTGAAGCTCCAGTTTCCATTGTTGGAGCACGTGTCTGAAGCCCCAGTTTCCATTGTTGGAGCACGTGTCTGAAGCTCCAGTTCCCATTGTTGGAGCACGTGTCTGAAGCCCCAGTTTCCATTGTTGGAGCACGTGTCTGAAGCTCCAGTTCCCATTGTTGGAGCACGTGTCTGAAGCTCCAGTTCCCATTGTTGGAGCACGTGTCTGAAGCCCCAGTTTCCATTGTTGGAGCACGTGTCTGAAGCTCCAGTTTCCATTGTTGAAGCACATGTCTGAAGCTCCAGTTTCCATTGTTGGAGCACATGTCGGAAGCCCCAGCTTCCATGATTGGAGCACATTTCTGAAGCCCCTGACCACCCCCTACATCCTGGATGCTATGCCCGGCTGCTGAGCTCCTTTCCCATTACAGCACTGTATACTGCTCCTCCGCAGAGCTGAAATCACATTCCTTAACACACAGCCAGTCAGCCATGATCTGACAGGGTTTATCTGCCTACTGCAACTACACTGCCGTTCCGACCAGAGAATTTCAAAGGTCACAACGGCAACATAAAAGCCTGATATACCCTGTGAAGTTTGTGGCTGACAGACTGTGTGCAAAGTGATTTCAGCCCTATGTAGTGTGTGTGTGTGTGTGTGTGGCTGTGTACAGTGCTGGGATGGGAAAGGAGCTCTGCCAAGTGACCTGCCAGCGGTGATCCCTGTTCTTTGATCGTCCTGCAGTGATCCCTGTCCTCTGATTCTCCAGGGGTGATCCCTGTCCTCTGATCCTCCAGGGGTGATCCCTGTCCTCTGATCCTCCAGCGGTGATCCCTGTCCTCTGATCCTCCAGCGGTGATCCCTGTCCTCTGATCCTCCAGCGGTGATCCCTGTCCTCTGATCCTCCAGCGGTGATCCCTGTCCTCTGATCCTCCAGCGGTGATCCCTGTCCTCTGATCCTCCAGCGGTGATCCCTGTCCTCTGATCCTCCAGCGGTGATCCCTGTCCTCTGATCCTCCAGCGGTGATCCCTGTCCTCTGATCCTCCAGTGGTGATCCCTGTCCTCTGATCCTCCCAGAGGTGATCCCTGTCCTCTGATCCTCCAGCGGTGATCCCTGTCCTCTGATCCTCCAGGGGTGATCCCTGTCCTCTGATTCTCCAGCGGTGATCCCTGTCCTCTGATCCTCCAGAGGTGATCCCTGTCCTCTGATCCTCCAGCGGTGATCCCTGTCCTCTGATCCTCCAGGGGTGATCCCTGTCCTCTGATCCTCCAGGGGTGATCCCTGTCCTCTGATCCTCCAGAGGTGATCCCTGTCCTCTGATTCTCCAGGGGTGATCCCTGTCCTCTGATCCTCCAGCGGTGATCCCTGTCCTCTGATCCTCCAGGGGTGATCCCTGTCCTCTGATTCTCCAGGGGTGATCCCTGTCCTCTGATCCTCCAGGGGTGATCCCTGTCCTCTGATCCTCCAGGGGTGATCCCTGTCCTCTGATCCTCCAGAGGTGATCCCTGTCCTCTGATTCTCCAGGGGTGATCCCTGTCCTCTGATCCTCCAGCGGTGATCCCTGTCCTCTGATCCTCCAGGGGTGATCCCTGTCCTCTGATTCTCCAGCGGTGATCCCTGTCCTCTGATTCTCCAGCGGTGATCCCTGTCCTCTGATCCTCCAGGGGTGATCCCTGTCCTCTGATCCTCCAGGGGTGATCCCTGTCCTCTGATTCTCCAGCGGTGATCCCTGTCCTCTGATCCTCCAGCGGTGATCCCTGTCCTCTGATTCTCCAGGGGTGATCCCTGTCCTCTGATCCTCCAGAGGTGATCCCTGTCCTCTGATCCTCCAGGGGTGATCCCTGTCCTCTGATTCTCCAGGGGTGATCCCTGTCCTCTGATCCTCCAGCGGTGATCCCTGTCCTCTGATTCTCCAACGGTGATCCCTGTCCTCTGATCCTCCAGCGGTGATCCCTGTCCTCTGATTCTCCAACGGTGATCCCTGTCCTCTGATTCTCCAACGGTGATCCCTGTCCTCTGATTCTCCAACGGTGATCCCTGTCCTCTGATCCTCCAGGGGTGATCCCTGTCCTCTGATCCTCCAGGGGTGATCCCTGTCCTCTGATCCTCCAGGGGTGATCCCTGTCCTCTGATCCTCCAGCGGTGATCCCTGTCCTCTGATTCTCATGGGGTGATCCCTGTCCTCTGATCCTCCAGGGGTGATCCCTGTCCTCTGATTCTCCAGGGGTGATCCCTGTCCTCTGATTCTCCAGGGGTGATCCCTGTCCTCTGATTCTCCAGGGGTGATCCCTGTCCTCTGATTCTCATGGGGTGATCCCTGTCCTCTGATCCTCCAGCGGTGATCCCTGTCCTCTGATCCTCCAGCGGTGATCCCTGTCCTCTGATTCTCCAGGGGTGATCCCTGTCCTCTGATTCTCCAGCGGTGATCCCTGTCCTCTGATCCTCCAGCGGTGATCCCTGTCCTCTGATCCTCCAGCGATGATCCCTGTCCTCTGATCCTCCAGCGATGATCCCTGTCCTCTGATTCTCCAGCGATGATCCCTGTTCTCTGATTCTCCAGCGATGATCCCTGTCCTCTGATTCTCCAGGGGTGATCCCTGTCCTCTGATTCTCCAGCGGTGATCCCTGTCCTCTGATCCTCCAGCGGTGATCCCTGTCCTCTGATCCTCCAGCGGTGATCCCTGTCCTCTGATCCTCCAGCGATGATCCCTGTCCTCTGATTCTCCAGCGATGATCCCTGTTCTCTGATTCTCCAGGGGTGATCCCTGTCCTCTGATCCTCCAGAGGTGATCCCTGTCCTCTGATTCTCCAGCGGTGATCCCTGTCCTCTGATTCTCCAGCGGTGATCCCTGTCCTCTGATGTAAGGGGGAACTCTGGGGACCCATAACTCTTAAGCCTAATTGAGTATCTTGGCATGCGGTGGGTGTATCTGCACGCATGGTGGCGGGGGGGAGGGGGTCAACTTTTTCATCGGGGACCACAAGCTTCAAGCTACGCCTCTGGTTGGGAGTATTAGATTTGGGTACCCCTCTGATGATCAGTGTTCTTTATTGGACTTGTTTTGATTCTTCATGCTTCCCCTCTGAGGACCCGTTCTTTCTTCCTGGGACTTCACCCAGTGAATTCGTTTTCCTCTGACCAGTTTGTTGTTGGTCTGGTTTCCTCCTGTTGGTGGTGGGTTGTTGGTTATCTTTCCAGCCTTCCACCAGTTGAGGTCTGTTTCCTTCAAGAAGAAATCCCTTTGATCATTTCTGTCCTGATCTGAACAGCAGGTTAACCCCGTGGGTCATGGAAGTTTTCCCTTGGCTGTACCTTCTCTGCCCTGATCTGAACAGCCCCGTGGGTCATGGAAGTTTTCCCTTGGCTGTACCTTCTCTGCCCTGATCTGAACAGCCCCGTGGGTCATGGAAGTTTTCCCTTGGCTGTACCTTCTCTGCCCTGATCTGAACAGCCCCGTGGGTCATGGACGTTTTCCCTTGGCTGTACCTTCTCTGCCCTGATCTGAACAGCCCCGTGGGTCATGGACGTTTTCCATTGGCTGTACCTTCTCTGCCCTGATCTGAACAGCCCCGTGGGTCATGGACGTTTTCCCTTGGCTGTACCTTCTCTGCCCTGATCTGAACAGCAGGTTAACCCCGTGGGTCATGGAAGTTTTCCCTTGGCTGTACCTTCTCTGTCCTGATCTGAACAGCCCCGTGGGTCATGGACGTTTTCCCTTGGCTGTACCTTCTCTGCCCTGATCTGAACAGCAGGTTAACCCCGTGGGTCATGGAAGTTTTCCCTTGGCTGTACCTTCTCTGCCCTGATCTGAACAGCCCCGTGGGTCATGGACGTTTTCCCTTGGCTGTACCTTCTCTGCCCTGATCTGAACAGCAGGTTAACCCCGTGGGTCATGGAAGTTTTCCCTTGGCTGTACCTTCTCTGTCCTGATCTGAACAGCAGGTTAACCCCATGGGTCATGGACGTTTTCCCTTGGCTGTACCTTCTCTGCCCTGATCTGAACACCGGTCTGATACTCTGGGTTTCCCGTTGGTTGTGGCAGATGCTCTCTCTTACTGAGGGTTCTTCTTATCTGACTTGGTTCTTGGTCGTTCGTTCTGCTCCTAGACCTGGGCTGTTCCTGAATATTCTTTCAGCTCCCCTCCCAGCAGAACTTCTTCAGACATCCCGGCTGTTTCTGAATTTTCAATGGATGGAGAAAATTTTTTTGTCTTGGACTTCATTGAGGGACACAGGTCCCCACTCCTCTGTTTTTTTTTTATTGGTCCTGTGTATTGCCAGTTCACAAAACGGAGGGATTCTGGGTAGAGGAGGGCGGGCTCATGACTTTTCCATTTGCTGGTTTCCCAGGTGGCGATATAACCCAACTGTTTATGTAGAAATTGATTCTCAATAAATACAAAAGTCTTATTGCAGATTCCCATTCTGACCGTTTTTTTTTCATGGTACACCCCAGTCCAAGTAGAAGTTTAAAGGATGCCTGTTCTAAGAACCATAGGAAGGTGGCCATTGCTGACCTACCTCAGAAAATGCTGGTTTCCTGGCTATGCTTGTGGTTCTAATGCTGACCTAGGACAGACATGCAGTGCCTTTTAATCAGAACTCTCGATCAGCATGCTTGTTCGGGCTCAGTGACTCTTCTGGATCAGCATGCTTGTTCTGGCTCAGTGACTCTTTAAAACTTCTGGATCAGCATGACTTGTTCCTCACCTTCTTTGTCCTTCTCATCCTGCAGACTGACGACTTACCTGGATGTCCAGAGGTGTCTGGAGTATTTGGGATATTTGGGTTACTCCATACTAACCGAGCAAGAGTCCCAGGCCACTGCGATCACAGGTAACCAAAAGTGCAGCATCCCACTATCTCAGGTCATCCTCATCCTTCACGTGTTCATAGTGTTCCATATCTGAAATTCTAGTGACCAGAGACAAGAAGATCGACCTACACAAGAGGCAGACGCAGCGCAGCGTCTTCCGGTGTAATGTCATTGGCTCCAAGGGATGCGGGAAGAGCGGTATTCTACAGGCTCATCTAGGGAGGAACCTGATGGTACGTTATATTATAGTGACCCCCAAGCCGTGTTGTATCTTTATGACCCCGTCCTGTTCTGTATGGTGTGTTCCCTCTGATATCTCCTGTGCTGGATAAATTCTGTATGTCTGTTGTAGAAGGTCTGTTTGTGTACTAAGTACTGCAAGCTGCAAGTGAATCTGATAATGGGGTAGTGTCATAATAGTGCGTGTCTATGGTGCGCCATTATAGTGCATCTCTATGGTGCGCCATTATAGTGCATGTCTATGGTGCGCCATTATAGTGCATCTCTATGGTGCGCCATTATAGTGCATCTCTATGGTGCGCCATTGCAGTGCATCTCTATGGTGCGCCATTATAGTGCATCTCTATGGTGCGCCATTATAGTGCATCTCTATGGTGCACCATTATAGTGCATCTCTATGGTGCGCCATTATAGTGCATCTCTATGGTGCGCCATTATAGTGCATCTCTATGGTCCGCCATTATAGTGCATCTCTATGGTGCGCCATTGCAGTGCATCTCTATGGTGCGCCATTGCAGTGCATCTCTATGGTGTGCCATTATAGTGCATCTCTATGGTGCGCCATTATAGTGCATCTCTATGGTGCGCCATTGCAGTGCATCTCTATGGTGCGCCATTATAGTGCATCTCTATGGTGCGCCATTATAGTGCATCTCTATGGTGCGCCATTATAGTGCATCTCTATGGTGCGCCATTATAGTGCATCTCTATGGTGCGCCATTATAGTGCATCTCTATGGTGCGCCATTGCAGTGCATCTCTATGGTGCGCCATTATAGTGCATCTCTATGGTGCGCCATTATAGTGCATCTCTATGGTGTGCCATTATAGTGCATCTCTATGGTGTGCCATTATAGTGCATCTCTATGGTGTGCCATTATAGTGCATCTCTATGGTGTGCCATTATAGTGCATCTCTATGGTGCGCCATTATAGTGCATCTCTATGGTGTGCCATTATAGTGCATCTCTATGGTGCGCCATTATAGTGCATCTCTATGGTGCGCCATTATAGTGCATCTCTATGGTGCGCCATTATAGTGCATCTCTATGGTGTGCCATTATAGTGCATCTCTATGGTGTGCCATTATAGTGCATCTCTATGGTGTGCCATTATAGTGCATCTCTAATCTCTATGGTGCGCCATTATAGTGCATGTCTATGGTGCGCCATTATAGTGCATCTCTATGGTGCGCCATTATAGTGCATGTCTATGGTGCGCCATTATAGTGCATCTCTATGGTGTGCCATTATAGTGCATCTCTATGGTGCGCCATTGCAGTGCATCTCTATGATGCGCCATTATAGTGCATCTCTATGGTGCGCCATTATAGTGCATCTCTATGGTGCGCCATTGCAGTGCATCTCTATGATGCGCCATTATAGTGCATCTCTATGGTGCGCCATTGCAGTGCATCTCTATGGTGCGCCATTATAGTGCATCTCTATGGTGCGCCATTATAGTGCATCTCTATGGTGCGCCATTATGGTGTGTCATTTTGGTGCATCATTTTGTTGCTCTATTAGAGTGTGCAACTATAAAGCTCCATTATGGTGTACCATTGTAGTGCGTGATTTTGGTGCTCTATTAGAGTGTGCAACTATGGTGCGCCATTATAGTATGCCATTGTAGTGCTCCGCTATTGCGCGCCCCTATGGTGCTCCATTATAGTGCGCAGTTGTAGTGTGCCATTATAGTGCATTGATATCGTTTGACATTATGGTGCGTCCCTGACATCTGCCGCTGTTCTCACGCAGAAACAGAAGAATATCCGGCCGGAACACAAGTCCTTCTATGCAATAAACACGGTCTATGTGTACGGACAGGAGAAGTATCTGCTGGTAGGTCCCGTCATACAGACCTCTCACCTGTAGGTATAGATTCCCCTCATGTAGAATGACACAGTGTTGTCACCGTTCCCTGCAGGACATACAATGACACAATCTGGGAGTGTGGATTGGGTGTGTATGGTGTGTCCTCTCACATTTCCTTCCTTGTCATCTTTCAGCTGCACCATCTCACTGAGTGCGAAGGTTTATCTCCGGCCGATACCGTCTGTGACGTCGCCTGTCTGGTCTATGACATCACTGACCCCAAGTCATTTGAATACTGTGCCAGGATATTTAAGGTTAGACAATTGCGTTGTCTATTGTATTACCCCCCCCCCCCCCCCAGACACCCCATTAGAAGATTCCTAAATAAAGGAGCTGACCGGGATCATATAGAAGTCTATAGAGAAGCGGTGTAACTAACAGGCCCCCTTCTTCCCGCAGCAACATTTCATGGACAGCCGGACGCCCTGCCTCATTGTTGCGGCCAAATCTGACCTGCCGGAAGTGAAGCAGGAGAGCAGCATTTCCCCCGCTGATTTCTGTAAAAAGCACAAGATGCCCCCACCTCAAGCCTTCACCTGTAACACGGCGGACAGCCCCAGCAGAGACATCTTCATCAAGATGACCACCATGTCCATGTATCCGTGAGTAGCCGAGCCCACCATGGTGGCCTGTATCTATATACTATCTATATACTAATGACTTTTCCGTCATGTGATAACAGTGCTGCCTTTTTTTCATACTGTCATGTGACCATAGCATGGTTGCCCCTCCCTCTGTCAGGGTTGCATTGTCTGCGTGACCCCATCTTGTCTTGTCTCCCTTCTATCATGTGACCTAAGCGTGGCTGTCGTCCTCATTGTGATGTGACATGAGCATGGCTGTTTTTCTCGCAGTCATGTGACCTGATCATGGCTGTCGTCCTCACTGTCATGTGACCTGAGCTTAGCTGTCATCACTGCCATGTGACCTCAGCATGGCTGTCCTCCCCACTGTCATGTGACCTGAGCATGGCTTTTCGCCTCGCAGTCATGTGACCTGATCATGGCTTTTCGCCTCGCAGTCATGTGACCTGATCATGGCTTTTCGCCTCGCAGTCATGTGACCTGATCATGGCTTTTCGCCTCGCAGTCATGTGACCTGAGCACAGCTGTCCTCACAGTCATGTGACCTGATCATGGCTGTCCTCCCCACTGTCATGTGACCTGAGCATGGCTTTTCTCCTCGTAGTCATGTGACCTAAGCACAGCTGTCCTCACAGTCATGTGACCTGATCATGGCTGGCGTCCTCACTGTCATGTGACCTGAGCTCAGCTGTCCTCACTGTCATGTGACCACAGCATGTACCCCATGTGTGCCTTTCCTTTACGCAATTTCCCCATGTGTACCCTGCAGAGAATGTATAGGTTTCCCTGTAAGTGATCACATGACAAAACGGAGAGTCTTCCAGCCGCCATGATCACTAGAATTGCGGATGTTCCTGCACTGGTCTCTGTATGTCACTAATATGTGATATGATGCTGGCTACCCCTGTCCCTGAGCAGTGCACCCGCTGACACTGGTCCAGAGAAGAGAGGTTTGTGCTGGAGAATGGCAGAGCTCATGTCTGATGATTGTGAATCAGAAGCTGTCTGTGTGCTCCTCCTAGGAATCAGCCCTCTGATTGGTTGCTGAGAGTACCACAGACAGTACATGAGCCATGCTGTCTTCTGTTTTCTGTGCAGGGTTATGAGATGGAATGGAATGTTCTGCCTCTTTCATATAAAAGGATGGAATCATCTAGAATTTATTAGTCAGTGCAGAGAGATGTTCAGGGGTAACAGGGCTCCTTCCTTCCATCAGGTGGGTTCTCCCCCCCCCCCCCCCCCTTTTCCTGTCCCGTCAGGTGGATGCTCCCCCCCCTTCCTGTCCCGTCAGGTGGATGCTCCCCCTCCCATTCCTGTCCCATCAGGTGGGTTCTCCCCCCCCCCTTCCTGTCCCATCAGGTTGATTTCCCCCCCCCCTTCCTGTCCCGTCAGGTAGATGCTCCCCCCCTTCCTGTCCCATCAGGTGGATTCTCCCCCCCCCCCCCTTCCTGTCCCATCAGGTGGATGCTCCCCCCCTTTCCTGTCCCATCAGGTGGATGCTCCCCCCCTTTCCTGTCCCATCAGGTGGATTCTCCCCCCCCCCCCCCTTCCTGTCCCATCAGGTTGATTTCCCCCCCCCCCTTCCTGTCCCGTCAGGTAGATGCTCCCCCCCCTTCCTGTCCCATCAGGTGGATTTCCCCCCCCCCTTCCTGTCCCGTCAGGTGGATGCTCCCCCCCTTTCCTGTCCCATCAGGTGGATTCTCCCCCCCCCCTTCCTGTCCCATCAGGTGGATTCTCCCCCCCTTTCCTGTCCCATCAGGTGGATTCTCCCCCCCCCTTCCTGTCCCATCAGGTGGATTCTCCCCCCCCCTTCCTGTCCCATCAGGTGGATTCTCCCCCCCCTTCCTGTCCCATCAGGTGGATTCTTCCCCCCCTTCCTGTCCCATCAGGTGGATGCTCCCCCCCATTCCTGTCCCGTCAGGTGGACCCTCCCTCCTTCCCATCCCGTCAGGTGGACCCTCCCTCCTTCCCGTCCCGTCAGGTGGACCCTCCCTCCTTCCCGTCCCGTCAGGTGGACCCTCCCTCCTTCCCGTCCCGTCAGGTGGACCCTCCCTCCTTCCCGTCCCGTCAGGTGGACCCTCCCTCCTTCCCGTCCCGTCAGGTGGACCCTCCCTCCTTCCCGTCCCGTCAGGTGGACCCTCCCTCCTTCCCGTCCCGTCAGGTGGACCCTCCCTCCTTCCCGTCCCGTCAGGTGGACCCTCCCTCCTTCCCGTCCCGTCAGGTGGACCCTCCCTCCTTCCCGTCCCGTCAGGTGGACCCTCCCTCCTTCCCGTCCCGTCAGGTGGACCCTCCCTCCTTCCCGTCCCGTCAGGTGGACCCTCCCTCCTTCCCGTCCCGTCAGGTGGACCCTCCCTCCTTCCCGTCAGGTGGACCCTCCCTCCTTCCCGTCAGGTGGACCCTCCCTCCTTCCCGTCAGGTGGACCCTCCCTCCTTCCCGTCAGGTGGACCCTCCCTCCTTCCCGTCAGGTGGACCCTCCCTCCTTCCCGTCAGGTGGACCCTCCCTCCTTCCCGTCAGGTGGACCCTCCCTCCTTCCCGTCAGGTGGACCCTCCCTCCTTCCCGTCAGGTGGACCTTCCCGTCCCGTCAGGTCTACCCTACCTCCTTCCCGTCCCGTCAGGTGGACCCTCCCTCCTTCCCGTCCCCTCAGGTGGACCCTCCCTCCTTCCTGTCCTGTCAGGTGGATCCTCCCTCCTTCCCGTCAGGTGGATCCTCCCTCCTTCCCGTCAGGTGGATCCCCCCTCCTTCCCGTCAGGTGGATCCTCCCTCCTTCCCGTCAGGTGGACCCTCTCTCCTTCCCGTCAGGTGGACCCTCCCTCCTTCCCGTCAGGTGGACCCTCCCTCCTTCCCGTCAGGTGGACCCTCCCTCCTTCCTGTCAGGTGGACCCTCCCTCCTTCCTGTCAGGTGGACCCTCCCTCCTTCCTGTCAGGTGGACCCTCCCTCCTTCCTGTCAGGTGGACCCTCCCTCCTTCCTGTCAGGTGGACCCTCCCTCCTTCCCATCAGGTGGACCCTACCTCCTTCCCGTCCCGTCAGGTGGACCCTCCCTCCTTCCCGTCCCCTCAGGTGGACCCTCCCTCCTTCCCGTCCCCTCAGGTGGACCCTCCCTCCTTCCCCTCAGGTGGACCCTCCCTCCTTCCCGTCAGGTGGACCCTCCCTCCTTCCCGTCAGGTGGACCCTCCCTCCTTCCCGTCAGGTGGACCCTCCCTCCTTCCCGTCAGGTGGACCCTCCCTCCTTCCTGTCAGGTGGACCCTCCCTCCTTCCTGTCAGGTGGACCCTCCCTCCTTCCCGTCAGGTGGACCCTCCCTCCTTCCCGTCAGGTGGACCCTCCCTCCTTCCCGTCAGGTGGACCCTCCCTCCTTCCCGTCAGGTGGACCCTCCCTCCTTCCCGTCAGGTGGACCCTCCCTCCTTCCCGTCAGGTGGACCCTCCCTCCTTCCCGTCAGGTGGACCCTCCCTCCTTCCCGTCAGGTGGACCCTCCCTCCTTCCCGTCAGGTGGACCCTCCCTCCTTCCCGTCAGGTGGACCCTCCCTCCCTCCCGTCAGTAGGACCCTCCCTCCTTCCTGTCCCGTCAGGTGGACCCTCCCTCCTTCCTGTCCCGTCAGGTGGACCCTCCCTCCTTCCTGTCCCGTCAGGTGGACCCTCCCTCCTTCCTGTCCCGTCAGGTGGACCCTCCCTCCTTCCTGTCCCGTCAGGTGGACCCTCCCTCCTTCCTGTCCCGTCAGGTGAACCCTCCCTCCTTCCTGTCCCGTCAGGTGGACCCTCTCTCCTTCCTGTCCCGTCAGGTGGACCCTCTCTCCTTCCTGTCCCGTCAGGTGGACCCTCCCTCCTTCCTGTCCCGTCAGGTGGACCCTCCCTCCTTCCTGTCCCGTCAGGTGGACCTTCCCTCCTTCCTGTCCCGTCAGGTGGACCTTCCCTCCTTCCTGTCCCGTCAGGTGGACCCTCCCTCCTTCCTGTCCCGTCAGGTGGACCCTCCCTCCTTCCTGTCCCGTCAGGTGGACCCTCCCTCCTTCCTGTCCCGTCAGGTGGACCCTCCCTCCTTCCTGTCCCGTCAGGTGGACTCTCCCTCCTTCCCGTCCAGTCAGGTGGACTCTCACTCCTTCCCGTCCAGTCAGGTGGACCCTCCCTCCTTCCCGTCCTGTCAGGTGGATGCTCCCCCCCGTTCCTGTCCCATCAGGTGGATGCTCCCTCCTTCCTGTCCAACCAGGTGAATGCCCCCCCCCCCATCCTGTCCTGCCAGGTGGATGACCCCCTCCTTCCCGTCCCGTCAGGTGGACCCTGCCTCCGTCCCGTCAGGTGGTTCCTCTCTCCTTCCCGTCCCGTCAGGTGGACCCTCTCTCCTTCCCGTCCCATCAGGTGGACCCTCTCTCCTTCCCGTCCCGTCATGTGGACCCTCTCTCCTTCCGTCCCGTCATGTGGACCCTCTCTCCTTCCGTCCCGTCATGTGGACCCTCCCTCCTTCCCGTCCCGTCATGTGGACCCTCCCTCCTTCCCGTCCCGTCATGTGGACCCTCCCTCCTTCCCGTCCCGTCAGGTGGACCCTCCCTCCTTCCCGTCCCGTCAGGTGGACCCTCTCTCCTTCCCGTCAGGTGGACCCTCTCTCCTTCCCGTCAGGTGGACCCTCCCTCCTTCCCGTCAGGTGGACCTTCCCTCCTTTCTGTCCCGTCAGGTGGACCTTCCCTCCTTTCTGTCCCGTCAGGTCGACCTTCCCTCCTTCCTGTCCCGTCAGGTTGTCCTTCCCTCCTTCCTGTCCCGTCAGGTGGACCCTCCCTCCTTCCCGTCCCGTCAGGTGGACCCTCCCTCCTTCCCGTCCCGTCAGGTGGACCCTCCCTCCTTCCCGTCCCGTCAGGTGGACCCTTCCTCCTTCCCGTCCCGTCAGGTGGACGTTTCCTGTCCTGTGACTGTGTGCCTATCCCCATGTACACTGAGGTCTTATGTTGGAGGTGGTGGTGGTTGCTCCCTCCCATGAGGTTCCAGCAGTGGCTGAATTCTGACTGAATCCCCATACTGGTGACATGTGCTTGCAGCTTTTTGCACATCTCTGGCAATGGAGAGGCTAATGGAAAATCCTTTCCCAGCAACCTTTGCAGCTAGCATGACCGAGCGGGATTGTGCAAATGCTTCTTCTACCCAGCTGTGCTGTGCTGTTACTGTGTGCTGTATACTGTGTGCCTTACCTTTTGTGTGACATATATCTGAGCCCCTTCTACCACCGGGACCCTACACAGGTCTAAGGTCTGTAGTTCTCTTATATGATGGAAGACGCTCCTTCTATCTTATAATCAGAAGAGAAGAGTGTCTGTTATATGAGCCTCTTCCAGGAGAGGAACCTTGTAGATGTTCTAGTGAGGGGACTCTATACAGGTCTATAGCCTCTAGTTCTGTTATATGAAGGGAGATCCTCCTTATACCTTACTATCCCAGTTCCAAAAAAGTTGGGGCGCTGTGTAAAATCTCTATAAAAACAGAATGCAATGACCTGCAAATCCCATTTCTTTTCTCGGACATCACGGGACACAGAGCCACAGTAATTACTGATGGGTTATAGGGTATCACTAGGTATTGGACACTGGTCACACCCTAATCAGGAAGTTCAACCCCCTATATAACCCCTCCCCTTCCAGGGATACCTCAGTTTTTACGCCAGTGTCTTAGGTGTTGGACGTGCAAAGATGTCCTGTGCTGAAGCTCCAAAAGGAATATCCTAAGATCCTATACTGGGGCAAGCCAGGCGACCGGATCCATTCAAAGTGTCTTTTCATGGCCGAATTGGATGGTACCTGGGCCTCGTGTCCGAAGAAACGAGGTTTTACCTGTAACGCTTCTCTTTTTAGAGAGCTGGACCCCGCAGATCAGAAAATGGCTTTAAACTTCCTAATTTCTGGCGAGGTGCTTTACAGGGCCAGAACTGAAGGATCCCCCTACTGATGGGGGCCCCAGTCTCTGACGGTTTTTCACAAACGGAGCCCACCGTGAGAGGCGAAGGCTGGGTCTGTGTAAACTGAACCCTGCGGCCTGGATAAGGTAAGAGGAGATTCCACAGAATTTTAATTCTAGTGGCTCTTCTCCTTTAAGGTGAATGCATGCTGTGCCTATTGTGACCACCGGGGGCTGCCAAGAGCACAAACCTTCTCATGCTTGATCTGTCTCAGCGTTCCGTGCACAGGCTCTCCCACTGGCTCCAAGGTAAGATGGTGGGGGGTTTTCTCTGCTGGGATGGTCCCCCCAGGCTAGGGAAAGACTCAGGTAGGCTGTAAGGCGGGTGAGACCGCACTGTCACAGCCGCTACCGCCGCCGCCACCGAAGCCGCATTGCGATGCAGGGCCCATCACTGCCGGCCTCCTCCTTATTCCCCCACCCCCAGCCTTCCTTCAGGCTTGTCAGGAAGGGTCGGCTCGCGCGGGAAGCGCTCGTTTTTCAAAAACGAGGGGGGGGCGGGGCGTCAGCACAGCGTCAGCGTGCCCAGACGCCCACAGTGCCACAAAGCATGGCTATTTAAAGCACACTGTACAGGTGCTCTGAGCTTTGGAGAGACACAGAGCTGACAGTCACATGTAAGGTGGGACACAGGCATTCCCCTAGGCTGCATTTACTAAAGAACACCGGATTGGGCATTTGGTAGCAAGGCTTTTAGCCAGACTACATCGCTCAGCAGTCAGTGTTCGTTTTTGATACCTCACACCTTGTTGCTTTGCACTATGGGTAGAAGAGGTTCAAGCACCCCTAGAACCGGAGGCACTAGGGGGTCTCGTTCAGGTTCTGAGGACCCCCTGTCTGCTACACCATCCCCTCCTGAGGGGGCAGCTGGACAGGGAGAGCCATTGGGGTTAGGTGCTACATCTGCTGCCGGCACTTCAGCCCCTGTGTACATTACACAAGAAGTTTTTTCCTCAACCATTACTGGATTAGAGAAAAGACTAATGGCCGTGATTACGTCTTCACTGAGTGGAAGAAAACGCACTAGGCTTTCCTCTGCTCCCCAAGACCCTCAGACAGAGGAGCTCTGGGATAAAGGAAATGAATCCCTTTCAGAGGATCGGGATGGGACAGATGATTCCTCTTCGGAGGATTCAGGTGGAGAGGGACCCTCTGCGACTTCCCAAGAGGAGAAAGTCTTAGTGCAGATCCTCACTGGTTTGGTCCGCTCCACATTTAAGTTGCCCCTACCGGAAACTACTACAGAAACCTCTTCTGCTTTGGGGTCACTGAAACCTTTCCAAGCAGCACATGCTTTTCCTGTTCATAATTTACTTGAAAAGCTGCTTTATTCTGAGTGGGATCACCCAGATAAGCGTTTTCTTCCGCCGAGAAAGTTTTCTACACTTTATCCTATGGAAGAAAAGTTTATTAAGAGGTGGGGAATACCGGCCATTGATGCGGCCATTTCCTCTGTAAATAGTAATCTGACTTGTCCTGTAGACAACGCTCAGATGCTCAAAGATCCTGTGGATAAAAAGATGGACTTCTTATTGAAAGATGTGTTCTCTTTAGCAGGATCAGTGGCCCAACCTGCAGTAGCAGCGATTGGAGTCTGTCAATACTTAAGAGACCATGTTAAGCAGGTCATCAAAGTATTGCCTGAACAGCAGGCCCAGGGGTTGGCTAACCTTCCTGCTGCTCTATGTTACGCTGTTGACGCCATTAGAGATTCTATCGTGCAAACCTCTCGCCTCTCGCTTGGGTTGGTGCATATACGTAGAATCTTATGGTTAAAGAACTGGTCAGCCGAAGCACCATGTAAGAAGCTTCTGGCTGGGTTTCCCTTCCGTGGTGAAAGGTTGTTTGGAGAGGACTTGGATAATTATATCAAGACGATCTCCTGTGGGAAAAGCACTCTCTTACCTGATAAGAAGAAGAGTAAGCGTCCCTCTTTTAAGCGGACTCTTTCCCCAGCGCCAGGGGCATCAGCCTCCAGGCAGTCACTACGGTCTCCTCCGTCTGGGGCAAGAAACAAGAGTCAACCCCAGGGACACAAGAGATCCTGGGGGAAGAAGTCTTCTAGATAAGACACTAAGGCCTCTTCATGAAGGGGCGCCCCGCTCGCTCGAGTGGGGGGAAAGACTGCTGCAGCTCTCAGGGCCCTGGCAGAAGGACTTCCAGGACAGATGGGTAATCTCCATGGTAACCTTAGGGTACAGACTGGAGTTCCAAGAATGTCCCTCTCCTCGTGTCCTCAGATCCGGTGTTCCCAGAAAACCAGAAGAGAAGCAGTCGCTCCTTCTAGCGATAAAGCGACTTTTGTCGCAAGAGGTCATTGTGGGGGTTCCCACGAAGGATCAAGGATTGAGACTCTGTTCCAATCTTTCTGTGGTCCGAAAACCAAATGGGGACAACAGACCCATTTTGGATTTGATAGATCTGAAACGATTCCCAAGGATGCAGTCCTTCCGTTTGTAATCAATTCAGACAGTAATCTCCGTCCTGCAGGGAGGAGAATTTCTGATATCAATAAGCATCAGAGATACAGGCCTATATGTGCCCAGTCTTCCTGCTTAACTGAAGTGTCTGCAGGTAAAGATCACTGCTCTAAGGGAGCTGATTCTGACAGTCAGGACCAAGAAGGGTCTTTCTGTCCGCTTTTTGTATGAGGCTGCAGGGGAAGATGGTGGCTTCATTCGAAGCAGTTCCCTACGCTCAGTTCCAAGCAGAACTGTTGCAACACAGTATTCTGTTGACCTGGAAAAGGAAGGTGCAGGCATTAAACTTTCCAATGCACCTATCGCATGCGATGCGTCAGAGCCTCAGTTGATGGCTCATACCCGAAAACCTACAGAAGGGGAGATCCTTCCTACCGGTTGCCTGGGATCCTCTTGCAGGCAGGACGGATGCGTTGGTGATTCCGTGGCATCGGCTCTCACCAATTTATGCATTCCCTCCCATTCTGCTACTGCCACGGCTCCTTCGCAGGCTCAGGCAAGAAGGGAAGTCGGCACTTCTGGTGGCCCCCGTTTGGCCCAGAAGAACCTGATAAGCAGAAATAGCAGGGATGATGGTGGGTTCCCGGTGGACCCTACCGATACACCCAGACCTGTTAGCTCAAGGTCCAGTGTTCCATCCTGCCTCACAAATGCTAGATTTGACGGGTGGGCTATTGAATCCCACGTTCTGGAAAATCGTGGGCTTTCAGGTCCTGTCATATCTACCTTGATCAATGCAAGGAAGCCAGCTTCCAGAATGATTTATCATAGAGTCTGGAAAGCTTATGTATCCTGGTGTGAATCCAGAGGTTGGCACCCCAGGAAATATGTCATAAGTAGAATTCTAGATTTTCTACAATTAGGATTAGAGATGAAGCTGGCCTTGAGTACCATCACGGGCCAGGTGTCGGCCTTATCAGTGTTGTTTCAACGGCCGCTTGCTTCGCATTTTCTGATCCGAAACTTTATACAGGGGGTGATGCGTCTTAATCCTCCGGTTAAGGCGCCCCTAAACCCCTGGGACTTGAACTTGGTTCTATCGGTGTTACAAAAACAACCTTTTGAACCAATACGTCAGATTCCTTTAGTCTTGCTGACGAGGAAACTAATATTTCTGGTAGCTATCTCCTCTGCTAGAAGAGTATCAGAAATAGCAGCTCTTTCCTGTAAAGAGCCTTACTTGATTATACACAAGGATAGAGTGGTACTACGCCCTCATCCTAGTTTTTTACCGAAGGTGGTTTCAGATTTTCATCTAAACCAAGACATTGTGCTACCTTCCTTTTTTCCAGAACCTTGTTCTTCGGAAGAAAGGTCATTACATTCTTTGGATGTAGTAAGAGCAGTCAAGACCTATCTGGAGGCAACTGCTCAGATTCGCAAGACGGATGTCTTGTTCGTGCTGCCGGAGGGTCCCAATAGAGGACAGGCAGCGTCAAAAGCGACCATTTCTAAATGGATTCGACAGTTGATTATTCAAGCTTACGGTTTGAAACGGAAGGTTCCCCCGTTTCAGATCAAGGCACATTCCACAAGGGCTATTGGTGCTTCTTGGGCAGTGCATCACCGGGCCTCTATGGCTCAGATCTGCAAGGCCGCAACCTGGTCTTCAGTCCATACATTCACCAGATTCTATCAGGTGGATGTGAGAAGGCATGAGGATATCGCCTTTGGGCGTAGTGTGCTGCAGACAGCGGTACAGGGTCCTCAGGTCTGATAGCACCCTACTTGGTTGTGATTTCCCCCCCCTCAGTTGGCATTGCTTTGGGACATCCCATCAGTAATAACTGTGGCTCTGTGTCCCGTGATGTCCGAGAAAAGAAAATAGGATTTTTTATTACAGCTTACCTGTAAAATCATTTTCTTTCGACGGACATCACGGGACACAGAGGTCCCGCCCCTCTTCTAATACACCTATATTGCTTTGCTACAAAACTGAGGTATCCCTGGAAGGGGAGGGGTTATATAGGGGGTTGAACTTCCTGATTAGGGTGTGACCAGTGTCCAATACCTAGTGATACCCTATAACCCATCAGTAATTACTGTGGCTCTGTGTCCCGTGATGTCCGTCGAAAGAAAAGGATTTTACAGGTAAGCTGTAATAAAAAATCCTATTATTTTATTCACAATAGAAAACATATCAAATGTTTAAACGGAGAAAATGGACCATTTGAAGAAAAAAAAATCAGGTAAGTGTGATTGTGAAATTGATGGCGGCCAACATGTCTCAAAAAAGTTGGTTCAAGGCAGCAAATAGCTGGCAAAGTAAGTGATGATAACAAAGAAAAGCTGGAAGATCATTTTGCCACTAATTAAGTTCATTGGCAACAGATCAGTAACATGATTGGGTATAAGAAGAGCATCTTAGAGAGTCAGTGTCTCAGAAGTAAAGATGGGCCGAGGTCCCCCTATCTGTGAAAAGCTGCGTCTAAAAATTGTCCATCAATTTCAGAATAATGTTCCTCAATGTAAAACTGCAAAGACTTTAAATCTATCATCATCTCTACAGTACATATTATCACCAAAAGATTCTGAGAATCTGCAGAAATCTCTGTCTGAAGGGACAAGGCCAAAACTTAATATTGGATGGCGGTAATCTTCGGGCCCACAGAGGGCACTGCATTAAAACAGGCATGATTGTGCGATGGCCATCACTGCATGGGCTAAGGAATACTTCCTCAAATCACTGTTTGTGAACATTGCTCGCCGTGCCATCCAATAATACAAGGTAAAGCTCTATCATGCAAAGAAGAAGCAGTATCTGAACATGATCCATATAAATGGTCTGTTGCAAAGTGGAAAACTGTTCTCTGGACCAAAGCTCATTTAAAATGGTCTGTTTCAATGTTTTTCTTAAAGGTTTTGCACAACGAGTAGAAAAATACCATCATAGATATTTGGGTAATGTATAATTTACACAATCCGAAGTGCTCATATATCATTCAAAGGAAGGGAAGTAGAAGGCATATAGCTCCAAGCCCCACGTTAGCTGAAGAGATTTCCCTCAAAATTGCTACTCCCAGGCATACCTGAGGCACTTAGTTGCGAGCATATGAGGTTGTGCACAAACATTATTGATACAGTAACGATATCTAACAAAGAGAAAATGGTCTGTTTCAAAGTGGAAATTGTTCTCTTGGCCAAAGCTCATCAGCAGTTAGAATCTCTATATCAGGCAAGAATGGGACAATATTCCTCTCCCAAATCTCCAGCAACTGGTCTTCTCAGTTCTCCGACCTTTACAGAGTGTTGGCAAAAGAAGTGGGGAGGCTACACTGAGCTAAACATGGCCCCGCCCCAACTTTTTTGAGACTTGTTGCTGCCATCAGTGTCACAATGACCTGATTTTTTTTTTCCCTTAAAATGGTCAATTTTCTCAGTTTAAACATTTGATATGTTGTCTATTTTCTATTGTGAACAAAGTTTTGAGATTTACAGATCATTACATCTTGTTTTTATGTAGATTTTACACAGTGCCCCGACTTTTTTGCAATTAAGGTTGTATAATGAGGGGACCCCTATACAGGTCTATAGGCTGTAGCGCTGTTATATGACAGGAGGTCCTCCTAGGTCTTGTAATGAGGGGACCCCTATACAGGTCTATAGGCTGTAGCGCTGTTATGACAGGAGGTCCCCCTAGGTCTTGTAATGAGGGGACCCTATACAAGTCTATAGGCTGTAGCGCTGTTATATGACAGGAGGTCCCCCTAGGTCTTGTAATGAGGGGACCCCTATACAAGTCTATAGGCTCTAGCGCTGTTATATGACAGGAGGTCCTCCTAGGTCTTGTAATGAGGGGACCCTTATACAGGTCTATAGGCTGTAGTGCTTTTATATGAAAGGAGGTCCCCCTAGGTCTTGTAATGAGAGGACCCCTATACAGGTCTATAGGCTGTAGCGCTGTTATGACAGGAGGTCCCCCTAGGTCTTGTAATGAGGGGACCCTATACAAGTCTATAGGCTGTAGCGCTGTTATATGACAGGAGGTCCCCCTAGGTCTTGTAATGAGGGGACCCCTATACAAGTCTATAGGTTGTAGTTCTGTTATATGACAGGGGGTCATCATAGGTCTTGTAATGAGGGGACCCTATACAGGTCTATAGGCTGTAGTGCTTTTATATGACAGGAGGTCCCCCTAGGTCTTGTAATCAGGGGACCCTATGCAGGTCTATAGGCTGTAGCGCTGTTATGACAGGAGGTCCCCCTAGGTCTTGTAATGAAGGGCCCCTATACAAGTCTATAGGCTGTAGCGCTGTTATGACAGGAGGTCCCCTTAGGTCTTGTAATGAGGGGCCCCTATACAAGTCTATAGGCTGTAGCGCTGTTATATAACAGGAGGTCCCCCTAGGTCTTGTAATCAGGGGACTCTATGCAGGTCTATAGGCTGTAGCGCTGTTATGACAGGAGGTCCCCCTAGGTCTTGTAATGAAGGGCCCCTATACAAGTCTATAGGCTGTAGCGCTGTTATGACAGGAGGTCCCCTTAGGTCTTGTAATGAGGGGCCCCTATACAAGTCTATAGGCTGTAGTGCTGTTATGACAGGAGGTCCCCTTAGGTCTTGTAATGAGGGGCCCCTATACAAGTCTATAGGCTGTAGTGCTGTTATGACAGGAGGTCCCCTTAGGTCTTGTAATGAGGGGCCCCTATACAAGTCTATAGGCTGTAGTGCTGTTATGACAGGAGGTCCCCCTAGGTCTTGTAATGAGGGGCCCCTATACAAGTCTATAGGCTGTAGCGCTGTTATATGACAGGAGGTCCCCCTAGGTCTTGTAATGAGGGGACCCTATACAAGTCTATAGGCTGTAGCGCTGTTATATGACAGGAGGTCCCCCTAGGTCTTGTAATGAGGGGCCCCTATACAAGTCTATAGGCTGTAGCGCTGTTATATGACAGGAGGTCCCCCTAGGTCTTGTAATGAGGGGCCCCTATACAAGTCTATAGGTTATAGTTCTGTTATATGATGTGAGGTCCCCCTAGGTCTTGTAATGAGGGGCCCCTATACAAGTCTATAGGTTATAGTTCTGTTATATGATGTGAGGTCCCCCTAGGTCTTGTAATGAGGGGCCCCTATACAAGTCTATAGGCTGTAGCGCTGTTATATGACAGAGGGTCATCCTAGGTCTTGTAATGAGGGGCCCCTATACAAGTCTGTAGGTCGTAGTTCTGTTATATGATGGGAGGTCCTCCTTCTATCTTATAGTCAGAGGGATCTATTATTCTTGGACATGAATATTTATCACATGACGCGTTGCGTGTTCGGGGGGGGTGGGGGGATGGGATGGCGGGGGATGTGTAGGGGGTGTGTCCTGTGACAGCGCAGTGCTCATGTACTCATGTATGTGGTAGGTGTACACAGGATCTGACCCTTTATCTTCTGTGTGTCTCCGCAGTCACGCCCGGTTACGCTGCCTCTGTACCTGCAATAGGTGTACGTTCTGCCTGTGTCAGAATCTCCTCCACTCTGACCTCGTCCAGGCCGTAAAGAACAAACTCTTCACCGCCGTTGTTAACAGGTCTTTATTTTCTTCTCTGCCTGCACACGGCGCTCTAACACTAAAGCATGTGATATATACATATCTATAGAAGTCACATCGCCCTAATACACTAATGTCAGCTTAGTTGTGTGCTTCAGAGTGCTGACAATCTAATACACTAATATACTTCATCATACTAATATAATACTTATTACAGAGAGCCGTGTATATATCATTGTCCAACCTGGGGGGAGAGGACAGGAATGTATGTCTATATACGCTCTATACAGGTGTATATGATATGGATGATTAGATACGCTCTATACAGGTGTATATGATATGGATGGTTAGATACGCTCTGTACAGGTGTATATGATATGGATGATTAGATACGCTCTATACAGGTGTATATGATATGGATGATTAGATACGCTCTGTACAGGTGTATATGATATGGATGATTAGATACGCTCTATACAGGTGTATATGATATGGATGGTTAGATACGCTCTATACAGGTGTATATGATATGGATGATTAGATACACTCTATACAGGTGTATATGATATGGATGGTTAGATACGCTCTATACAGGTGTATATGATATGGATGATTAGATACGCTCTGTACAGGTGTATATGATATGGATGATTAGATACGCTCTATACAGGTGTATATGATATGGATGATTAGATACGCTCTGTACAGGTTATATGATATGGATGGTTAGATACGCTCTGTACAGGTGTATATGATATGGATGGTTAGATACGCTCTGTACAGGTGTATATGATATGGATGGTTAGATACGCTCTGTACAGGTGTATATGATATGGATGGTTAGATACGCTCTGTACAGGTGTATATGATATGGATGGTTAGATACGCTCTATACAGGTGTATATGATATGGATGGTTAGATACACTCTATACAGGTGTATATGATATGGATGGTTAGATACGCTCTATACAGGTGTATATGATATGGATGGTTAGATACGCTCTATACAGGTGTATATGATATGGATGATTAGATACGCTCTGTACAGGTGTATATGATATGGATGGTTAGATACGCTCTGTACAGGTGTATATGATATGGATGGTTAGATACGCTCTGTACAGGTGTATATGATATGGATGGTTAGATACGCTCTATACAGGTGTATATGATATGGATGGTTGTATACGCCCTATACAGGTGTATATGATATGGCTGGTTAGATACGCTTTGTACAGGTGTAGAGCACATCCTTTTCTGTAATGGAGGTCCAGAGATAGAAATCCTCTCCGGGTTCTCTCTGTATTTTACACGACTCGTCTGATGATCATCAATGTATACATGAAGGGCTCGGGGGGTTTATCTGAGCATTGAGGGGAAGGTATTTCCGGGCACACAGCTGTCTTCCTGGCAGGGATCACATGGTAGGGCGGTTCTCCAGCATGTATGGTGAATAGAATCTCTTGGTATAGAACTTGTGTGTATTTGCTGTTCATGGAAAGTCCCAGGAATTCAATGACTGTTGGGTTATACTGTCATCTATAAGGATGAGCTCAGGCGTGTTCGCAGCTCCACGTGCCCGCGGCCGCCAGGAAGCTGACACTCTGCAGCGCTAATCACAGGCAGTGAGACGCTGTGCAGCCGCGGATCAGGAAATGTCTCACTGCCTGTGATTAGCGCTGCGGAGTGTCAGCTTCCTGGCGGCCGCGGGCACGTGGAGCTGGGAACACGCCTGAGCTCCTCCTTCGTCATCTACAGGAGGACACTGGTAAAAAAACAGGGACTAGCTTGGTATAACCCCTCCCACTCCCAGCATGCCTTCAGTTTTATTACTAGTGTCCTGGGAGGATGGATGCCTTTTAGTCTGCTAAGAAAATCTTTCTTATTTTATTTGATATCAAGATTCTTTACATGCTGCTTGAGGTCAGCTCTTTATGTATCTGAATCGGCGTATCCTAAACAGAAGCTTCGAAAGGTGTTCCTGGACTGGACCGCCAATCACAGGTCTTACCTGGAATGTGACCTTTGGGCACAGGGCACTGAATTGTGGCACTTTCCAGACCTAAGTATTCAGGTAAAGGTTACCCGCGGAGCACTTTTCAGGTCCAGAGCTGTGACCTAACCTCAGATGTGACCCTGTCTATCAGCACTCACCATGTTAGGTGGCCATGTGGGCACCATTTCTGTTCCCAGTTTTTTGTTGGTTTATCTCAGACAGTGTTAATGTTGAAGCACTGAGTCCCTCAACATTGTCATCTGCTACCTATGAGTGCTTCATGCTGTTCCTGGCAGCCGGCGCTGAAGAAGCTCTTTCCCGCCATTGCTCCTGATGGTAAGTGATGTGGATTATTTTCAGGTGGTCCCCACAACCCCCCACCCCCGGGTGTCTACAGTGACCTCTGACCGCCTGAACATCTCCTGCTACCAGCAGCTGGTTTGGCCTTTGTACCATGAGCTACGTTGTCCCTGCTTTGTAGTTCAACACCTCGGATCCGAGATGCACAAGGAGCAGTAGTGCTGTACCACTTCCCACCAGCTCGCCATCTATGCGGTCCAGGGGCTGATTGTCATACACCCACTGAAGGGCCTAACAGCCTCAAAATGGTTTCCTTTGCTTGAGTCCTTGCCCAGCCTAAGACTTTTTTTTTGGCTCTATCAAGTGTAGCCCCCAAGGACCACCAAGACCTTTCTGGTGCACCCCCTGTTCCCAGCCATCTTTCATGGGTACAGGGAAACTCCTGAGAAGCTTGTTCACACCTCCCTAACTGTTGGTAGCTCTATATCTGCTGAAGGAGACCTTTGTAAGACGTGAGCCTTTCCCGATGTGGATTCAGCAATATTCCATCTTAACAAGGTGTTGACAACCCCTGTGGAGGGCGCACCCGTGTTTAGGGACATGCATGGAGAACGACTGGAGATCCTTTCAAAGATTTTATTTTCTCCGGCAAGTCTGCCTTGTAACCTGTCTTTGCTGTGAAGCTAAAGTCTGATAAACTTTGACTGGACTAAGGCTATAAGAAGGGACCTGGTCTCTTTCCAAGCTGATTTCCTGCTCCTGTATGAGTATCCTGTTGGATAACATGTAGACGACTCCTTTTGTGGGACAGTATCTTTTTGGAGCCGCTTCAGACACCCTCATTAAGGAGGATACCTGGGGTAAAATTAAATTATCTGTCCCAGCAGAAGAAACCAATGCCTCGGGTCGGGAACATTCATAAACTAATCAGGGGCCAAGAAGAGATCATTTTGATACTTTGGGCCTCAACCGCCAGAACCAAACCTAAGCCAGGCACCCAGTTTAACCATAAACCTTGGGCTTCCAGACCCCCCAAACCTGCATAAAATCTCTCTTCATGAAGGGGAGCCTCTATTTTCTCACAGTGGGGGGATGTCTGTTGGCCTTTAAGGATATCTAAACAGCCAGCATCTTATATACTTTAGTGTTGGAAACAGTTTCTACGGACTATAAACTAGAATTCTGTTACCACACCCCCTTTTCCTTTGAGTGATCCCTTCACCCTCCCCCCGGAGGTGCTCCAGGACCTGTGTCATAGGGGGGGATGTCGGATATGGATCTCCTATCCTCCAGGTTCAATAACAAACTAGACAGATTTGTCTCCAGGTACAGGTTTCTTCTCCTGGAAGTAGTCAGTGCTCTGGTGGATCCTTGGAATACTCTCCTGATCCTGTTCTGCAGGATTGAGATAGAGGGCATTAGGGTGATCCTCATAGATCCGGACTGGCCCAGGTTGTTATGTTACTTCAATCGAGTTTTGAGAGACATATCCTAATCTGTGATTCCCAGATGCTGAAGGTTAGGAATTCTACTTTACATAAAGTCTACCATCCCATCCACTGTGACTCCATAGGATCTGAATTTAGTTATGTCAGCACTTTAAGAAATGGCACTCAAACTGGTCCGGGATATTCCCCTTTCCACCCTCATTCACAAGGCTGCATTCCTTGTTGCCATTCCTTTGAAAAAGTTTGTGTGCATACTTGTGGCTTTACCCTGTAAAGAATCCTTCCTGGTCTTACACAGGGAGAGGGTGGTGCTAAGGCCCAGAACTTGCTTTCTTTCTAAGGTCATTTCAGACTTTGACCTCAACCAGAAAATTATTCTTCCATTTCTTCGTCTGACTCCATTTAACCAGAGGAAGATCTCCCTCCATTGCCTAGATATAGTTTGTGTTGTGGGGGTCTGCTTGAACCCTTTGATCCTTTGCTGAACCTACTTCTCAGCTGACCATTTCTCGGGGGCTCAGACAAACTATTATCAATTCTTAGGGCCTTAAGGTTCATGTTCTACCCTTGCCTGTTAAGGTGCACTCTACTAGATTGGTTTCCCAGGTTTGAAAGGCTGATTCTTGGTCTTCTATTTACACGTTCCCTGAGCTCTACCAGGTGGATGTCCAGGCCTCCTGATACCAGCTTTGTGTGGAAGGTCCTTCAGGTGGGTGTCCAGGCCTCCTCTGATACCAGCTTCGACTGTAAGGTCTCCCAGGTTTGCAAGGCTGATTCTTGGTCTTCTATTTACACGTTCCCTGAGCTCTACCAGGTGGATGTCCAGGCCTCCTGATACCAGCTTCGAGTTGGAAGGTCCTTCAGGTAGATGTCCTGACCTTGCATATCAGCTTTGGGTGGAAGGTCCTTCAGGTGGATGTCCAGGCCTCCTCTGATGTCAGGTTTGGGTGGAAGGTCCTTCAGGTGGATGTCCAGACCTCCTCTTATACCAGCATCGGGTGGAAGGTCCTTCAGGTGGATGTCCAGACCTCCTCTAATGTCAGATTCAGGTGGATGTCCAGGCCTCCTCTGATGTCAGGTTTGGGTGTAAGGTCCTTCAGGTGGATGTCCTGGCCTCCTCCAATGCCAACTTTGGGTGTAAGGTCCTTCAGGTGGATGTCCAAGCCTCCTCTGATACCAGCTTTGAGTGGAAGGTCATTCAGGCGGATCTTTGACTGCAGGCAGTCCCTAGTTCTTTTGTTTTGATGGGGGGGGGGGGGGGGGCTGCTAGCATTTTGTTGCTGTTTCCCACCCCCTCTGTTTCACTACTTTTGGGACGACTCCCAGCAGGCTCTGAATTTCTTTGTTCCTCAATAAATTATTGTACTTACTGTAAACTCTATGTCTTGTAGTTCATTGGAGAACACCGGTCCCTCTAATCTGTGTCTTGAGTATGCTTTTCCACCAAAATAAAGCATGCTGGGAGTAGGGATTATACCAAGCTGATCATTGTATTTTTGGTTTGCCAGTGTCTAAATTCTCATGTAGGCGACAGTATAAACCAACAGTTATTGGATTCTTGTGTCCCTAAATGAACTACAACAAATGGATTTTACGGTAAGTCCAAAGATCCAATTTTTGAGTTTGTCCTACTGTTTAGAAGGGCTCCACCTCTAATGAAATAGAATCATCTTGCTTGTCTGGGATACTCCACCCACCAGATCTGAGGAAGGTCCCCGTCACACTGCTCTGTGCTCAGCCTGTGATTGCAGCAGCAGGAGGCTAATAAAACAAGCAGGAGCAGCAAATGTGGGGCAGATAGATCTGAGGTAGGGGCAGGGTGGTAGGCACCTGTTCAGAAAGTTTATACTTACTGACCATCTCCAGCCTAAACAGTCTTTGTGTTGGATGGAGTGTGCATGGGTTAGAACCCCTGATTCCCTGGATTCCCCACTCCATTCCTGTTATGATGTCCCAACAGGGATCTCCAAACTATGGCCCTCAGCTGTTGCAGAACTGCACGTCCCATGAGACATTGTAAAACTCTGACAATCACAGAATTGACTAGGCATGATGAGAATTGTAGTTCCTGAACAACTGGAAGGCCATAGTTTGGAGACCCCTGTGACCTAGAAAGAGGCATGAATTGAGCGGGTTCCCTGCACCCATGTTAGTTCCCGTTAGTATTGCACACATGGAGGACCCCAATCCCCACCCCCACTCTCTATACTGCTCACATCCCCTCAATGTTTTCTTGCCCAGAATCCTCTGCTCCACTTGTGTTCAGTTCCTGTGTCTCTCTTCTCTCCCGGCAGGTGTTCCCTTCAGTTTGTCTGGGCAACTGTCACTGTCCTACTGCTGCACCACGTCTCCCCTCTAACCTTCAACTAACCATCCCTTCGCCATTCCCCTCCACCCCCACCCTTCCCAATCCTTGTCTGCCTGCTGTATGATCAATGCTGATGTCACAACTGCTCCTGCTTTGTAATTGGTTACCCTCAGTCCCTATCAGGGAGCCGCTGGTTTTGACTTAACTTGACTGAAGGTGCATATTCTAGGTCAGTGATGGTGAACCTTGGCTCCCCAGATGTTTTGGAACTACATTTTCCATGATGCTCCACTACACTGCAGAGTGCATGAGCATCATGGGAAATGTAGTTCCAAAACATCTGGGGTGCCAAGGTTCACCATCACTGTTCTAGGTCATCCTGCTTGCTGCCTCTAGCAGGCATGTGTATGTGTGTCCTGTGTAATTGGCAATTATTGAAGGAAGGATGGGGATGACAGCCCTGGAACCTGCACCTTTTAAACCAAAGCAGGGATGACATTCCCTATTTCTGTCCTGACCGATGCCCTCCTATAGTCTGATCAGGAATGGAGGCACAGGGTCTGCCTGGTGTTTGTGTCACCACCTCACACTGTACTGCATAATAATCACTCTAAGAGCTGACATAGAGGTCCCCTGGGGGCCAGTCATTCTGTATTATTCACCGTGCTCCAGGAGGTGGAGGTACTGCCCCCTTCCTGATCATGTCCTATTGAGCCCCAGAGGTCACCAGTATTACAATGCTGTACACAGTGTTATCCCTTAGATCAGTGCCTATATTCTGCAGGGCTTATGGTTTCCACCATCACTCAATTCCCTAAAGAAATCTCCTTTATTCATTATATTTTATGATTGAAGTGTGAATAGATATTGTCATGTCCCTTCAGGTCACTGCTGGGTATTACCCTGGTGTTACAGCTTTATCCTTGTGTTAGGACTTTATCCTCGTGTTAGGACTTTATCCTCGTGTTAGGACTTTATCCTCGTGTTAGGTCTTTATCCTCGTGTTAGGTCTTTATCCTCGTGTTAGGTCTTTATCCTCGTGTTAGGTCTTTATCCTCGTGTTAGGTCTTTATCCTCGTGTTAGGTCTTTTAGCCTCGTGTAAGGTCCTTATCCTCTTGTTAGGTCCTTTTCCTCTTGTTAGGTCTTTAGCCTCGTGTTAGGACTTTAGCCTCGTGTTAGGTCTTTAGCCTCGTGTTAGGTCTTTAGCCTCGTGTTAGGTCTTTATCCTCGTGTTAGGTCTTTAGCCTTGTGTAAGGTCTTTAGCCTCGTGTTAGGTCCTTATCCTCTTGTTAGGTCTTTAGCCTCGTGTTAGGTCTTTCGCCTCGTGTTAGGTCTTTATCCTCGTGTTAGATCTTTAGCCTCGTGTTAGGACATTAGCCTCGTGTTAGGACGTTATCCTCGTGTTAGGTCTTTATCCTTGTGTTAGGTCTTTATCCTCGTGTTAGGTCTTTATCCTCGTGTTAGGTCTTTATCCTCGTGTTAGGTCTTTATCCTCGTGTTAGGACTTTAGCCTCGTGTTGGGTCTTTATCCTTATATTGGGTCTTTAGCCTCGTGTTAGGTCTTTAGCCTCGTGTAAGGTCTTTAGCCTCGTGTTAGGTCCTTATCCTCTTGTTAGGTCTTTAGCCTCGTGTTAGGTCTTTATCCTCGTGTTAGGTCTTTAGCCTCGTGTTAGGTCTTTATCCTCGTGTTAGGTCTTTATCCTCGTGTTAGGTCTTTAGCCTCGTGCTATGTCTTTATCCTCGTGTTAGGTCTTTATCCTCGTGTTAGGACATTAGCCTCGTGTTAGGACGTTATCCTTTTGTTAGGTCTTTATCCTCGTGTTAGGTCTTTTTCCTCGTGTTAGGTCTTTTTCCTCGTGTTATGTCTTTAGCCTCGTGTTAGGTCTTTAGCCTCGTGTTAGGTCTTTATGCTTGTATTAGGTCTTTAGACTATTCTCCAGTATGGTGCTGTCCTCAGGCAGTAGTCAGTCTGTAGCGTGTAATGGTCAGCTGTAGCTGTTCTGTAATTGTAAAAGAATTTAGCTGTGCATGCAAGAATTAATTCTCCCTACTGACCGCACCTGCCCCTCCTGGTTTTTGGAGTGTAATTTGGAGGTTTGCTGACATAGTGGAGCACAGATTGGTAGTTCTTCTATGGGGTTGGCTGTGTTGTGAGGTTTGGGTTCTCTGGGTCTGCGTTTATAAGTGGTATTGGGTGTACAGTGAGCTGTAGATTTTTCTCTATATAATACAGGCTGCATACTGTGAGTTGGCCTCTTTCTGGGAATATTGGGGGCACAATGTGTCCCAGAGTCTCCAAACCTGTCATGGCAATAACTTCTGGGTGCCTTCAACATGCTGGGGAAGCCTGCTGGGGGGGGTGGGATTAATAGACTGTGACTCCTAGTGTAGGCCCAACTTCAACTATTTTTCCGATAAGGGCTGCAAGCCAGAGTGCCTTCATTATTTATTATCTGTCTGGCTGTGTGCACAGGCTCTTCAGGTATCAGTTGTGCCCAGTGGAGAATGTAGAGTGTCCAGTACCAGTCTCTGTATATGAGGTAGATGATTGTAGATACTGCTGTGCCCTTCCATAGATTCTTAGACTTCCATGTGTGGGCACACTGCTGCCCTTTTAATGGGGGGTGACTTGGTTTATCTCGGAAAGTCAGAGTAACACCATGAATTCCCAGCCCAGGCAATGCTGGGTATGGGTAACATTTGGGAAATGGATGCTCACTGGGAGGCCACAATCCAGCATGTTGAACGCAAGATGTATTGTCAGGGTGGGGGTGCTTCTGAGCCGTCCCTGATCCTGTTCCCCGTCCCCGTGTGTGTACAAGGTTGAGAGCCTGGCTAGATGTGTTGGGGGAGTCTCTGATTACAGACGCAGACAGCAGCCTGGGACACCAAGTCCACCCCGTCTCCCACATGGAATATTCCATCTTCATGGACACCTCTGCTGACCCAGCGCTAGACCCTGCCAGGTACCTGCCACGTGTGCCCTCTAAGGGGTGTATCCTGCTGAGTACTAACCCTAGAAATGCTGCCTCTGCTGAGTCCCATACTAAACCACGCATGCTCTGATTCCCTGAGGATTGGCTCCTGAATGTCCGAATATTGCTGGTATCAGGCAGCTGTGCTAATATGTCTGGAGGAGTGATAGATCTGCTTACGGTAGTCACCGGTCCTTCCACCTCTGTCCTGATTCCTTGGAAACCCTGGAACAGTCGGAGTATTTAGGCCGATGTCCGCTATGAACCAGTCCAGGTGGACGGTCATTCCTAGGAGATCCGCCCCAGTCATTGGTCCTCTTGTGTCAGAAGTCGTCAGACACTAATGAGACATCAGTGCCATTTACACCAAGTGTGATGGCCTCCCTGTCCTCACTAAGGTTGTACTAAAACACAACAGTGTTCACTTCGGACTCGTTATTATCAGAACGTGACTTGTGTCAGAACAAGAAGAGTAAAGAGGCATCCCAGATTTCCTCCTCCATCTCTTTCCATCCAACCCTCCTATAGAAGCATGGCCAGACTTATTTGCTATGGATAGAGTTGTGCTGCTTTGTTGTGTCTTGTAGTCAATAACTCTCACAGACAGTTCTTGCATGGAATGACACTAGATTGCCATGTTCCTGTCTGAGACAAGAATGGCGGAGAATGTTGTGATGGAGCAGAGTGTTTGCTATACAGTATCTCACAAAAGTAAATACACCCCTCAGTGACATTTGTGTAAATCTTTTCTTCTATCTTTTCATGTGACAACACTGAAGAAATGACACTTGTCTACAATGTAAAGTAGTGAGTGTACAGCTTGTATAACAGTGTAAATTTGCTGTCCCCTCAAAATAACTCAACACACAGCCATTAATGTCTAAACCGCTGGCAACAAAAGTCAGTACACCCCTAAGTGAAAATCTCCAAATTGGGCCCAATTAGCCATTTTCCCTCCCCCGGTGTCATGTGACTCGTTAGTGTTACAAGGTCTCAGGTGTGAATGGGGAGCAGGTGTGTTAAATTTGGTGTTATCGCTCTCACTCTCTCATACTGGTCAATGGAAGTACAACATGGCACCTCATGGCAGAACTCTCTGAGGATCTGAAAAAAAGAATTGTTGCTCTACATAAAGATGGTCTAGGCTATAAGAAGATTGCCAAGACCCTGAAACTGAGCTGCAGCACGGTGGCCAAGACCATACAGCGGTATAACAGGACAGGTTCCCCTCAGAACAGGCCTCGCCATGGTCCACCAAAGAAGTTGAGGTCACGTGCTCAGCGTCATATCCAGAGGTTGTCTTTGGGAAATAGACGTATGAGTGCTGCCAGCATTGCTGCAGAGGTTGTAGGGGTGGGGAGTCAGCCTGTCAGTGCTCAGACCATACACCGCACACTGCATCAAATTGGTCTGCATGGCTGTCATCCCAGAAGGAAGCCTCTTCTAAAGATGATGCACAAGAAAGACTGCAAACAGTTTGCTGAAGACAAGCAGACTAAGGAGATGGATTACTGGAACCATGTCCTGTGGTCTGATGAGACCAAGATAAACTTATTTGGTTCAGATGGTGACAAGCGTGTGTGGGGGCAACCAGGTGAGGAGGACAAAGACAAGTGTGTCTTGTCTACAGTCAAGCATGGTGGTGGGAGTGTCATGGTCTGGGGGTACATGAGTGCTGCCGGCACTGGGGGGCTACAGATCATTGAGGGAACCATGAATGCCAACATGTACTGTGACATACTGAAGCAGAGCATGATCCCCTCCCTTCAGAGACTGGGCCGCAGGGCAGTATTCCAACATGATAACCACCCCAACACACCTCCAAGATGACCACTGCCTTGCTAATGAAGCTGAGGGTAAAGGTGATGGACTGGCCAAGCATGTCTCCAGACCTAAACCCTATTGATCATCTGTAGGACATCTTCAAACGGAAGGTGGAGGAGCGCAAGGTCTATAACATCCACCAGCTCTGTGATGTCATCATGGGGGAGGGGAAGAGGACTCCAGTGACAACCTGTGAAGCTCTGGTGACCTCCATGTCCAAGAGGGTTAAGGCAGTTCTGGAAAATAATGGTGGCCACACAAAATATTGACACTTTGGGCCCAATTTGGAGATTTTCACTTAGGGGTGTACTGACTTTTGTTGCCAGCGGTTTAGACATTAATGGCTGTGTGTTGAGTTATTTTGAGGGGACAACAAATTTACACTGTTATACAAGCTGTACACTCACTACTTTACATTGTAGACAAGTGTCATTTCTTCAGTGTTGTCACTTGAAAAGATAGAAGAAAAGATTTACAAAAAATGTGACTGAGGGGTGTACTTGTGAGATACTGTATCGCCTTATGTTGTCCATATTATTGTCCCTGATGACATACACCACGTCGGTGTTCCTGTCCTTGTAGATGGCTGCTCAGTATTTCCCAGCTTCTGTCACGTCGTTCATTTTCTACAATGAAAGATATTAAATCCTAGGAGGCATGGTGTGTGTATCACAGCCGGGTTAATGTGTACAGAGGACAGCTGTGGGTAGAACGAGTCCCGTCCTTTAGGGTAAGGAACTCCCAATACAGAACATTGGGACAAACTCACAAAACACGACTTGTGGGTGGAGAGTCTGATGATCGAGCCTCCTCCTCCTCCCTATCTTCTGTTTCTTTACCAGTAATTACCTCTGCTCTTATCACCTACGGATGTTCTGTTCATCAGGGACCAAAAGTCTAAAATTGAATTATTGTACTCCATACATTTTCCATAAACGTCGTCCTACCAGAAGGACGCACCTTCTATAATGTATGAGGGATTGTTTCTTCCTCCATTGTGTGAAGTTGGTTCTGTCACACAGTCAGGAGTCGGGTTATGGAAACGAACGAACAGAATTGTGAGTTTGCCCCTTGCTCCTGTCGGGGGGGGGGGGGGGGGGGGGATTACAAACCCCACTGGTAATGTGGGATGAGGACTAGTCTCTGTCCCGGAGCTTTAGGCATTATTAACAATGGTCTTCTTCTTTTTCTTTTCCATGGACGCAGAGTAACGACTTCTATCTTTTCTGTTTTTCTCTCCCCCTGTCACAGGCACATGTCACAGGCCGAACTTAAAGGTTCCACGTTTTGGTTACGAGCAAGTTTTGGTGCCACAGTGTTTGCCGTCCTGGGATTTGCCATGTACAGAGCTTTGCTAAAACAGCGATAATCCAACACAGACTGCCTTCCTCCTCCTGTGCTTCTTCCTGTCGCCAAACAAGCCCCGTCCTCTTTCCGTGTACATTATAACGCCATGTAAACCCTCGCTAAGCTATTTATATTATTATTCTTCATAATGATCACTACATGTGGTTCTAAAGTTCAGCGTATCGGCAGTATTAAATACCACGCTGACGTGGATGGGGACACCTCCGATGGCGGTGTTAGTATTTCTGTATGGCAGCAGAGCCTGAGAAGAGGGAACGTTAGGTGGCCATCTGGAGGGACCCCCACCACCTGTGTTCTAATGTAAAGGATTATCGACCGGATCAAATGCAGACTGAAATCTGTTGACTTCATTTGGCGTTTTCTCATGGGACGCTGGCAAGTGCCAAAGAGAGAGAAATCCAATGAGTGGCTTACTACAAAATGACCTACCATGAGAAGGTTTCTCTCCCGGGCTCATTGTGTTCTTGAGATACATCCTTGCTGCGTGGCCACACAGTATTTGTGTAGCGGAACCATCGACCTGTATATAATGTATATAGCTTCATCGTCCCAGCTGCCTTCCTACTTGCCTTGAATCCCGGGCGAGCCCCCAATACTTTTGTTGTGTGAATGAACCGACTTACATCTCGGAGCTGTGAATTCCCCCCAAATAACCTTCCTCCAACAACTGCAGTGGAGTAAAGTTGCGTCCATCTGAATGTCAAGAGAAAATATCCTCGCTATTTTTTTAAGAGTGCATGTAGGCCTCTAGATCTCTCCCTTGGTGTATTTTTTTGAAAGGCCACAATGACCTCCAATACTGCCGTGTATTATCTGACTGAATATGTTATATTGTGGGCTTCTTATTTATTTTCATTTTATTCTCTTCTACAACGCAAAGTCCTATGCCAGATTACCAGACACATTTTTAGGTTCAGAATAAAACTCCTCCACGTTCATTTCCCTGGTTATCTACACACTTATGTTTTGGGGCACATCGTATTTTATTATTTCCTTTTTATTCTGTGACGTCACAGCAATCCGCCGGACCTAGAGGTGAAACCACCTCACGCTCCCTCACCGGGGAAACACGTGTCACCACAACAATAACACGCTCCCTCGCCAGGGGAACACGTGTCACCACAACAATACCACGCTCCCTCACCAGGGGAACACGTGTCACCACAACAATACCACGCTCCCTCACCAGGGGAACACGTGTCACCACAACAATACCACGCTCCCTCACCAGGGGAACACGTGTCACCACAATACTAATCCTAGATTTTTTTTTATCACCAATCTTTGTGTGGATTTCATTAAAAAAAAAGGAGACCCCGTGTAGCTGGACTGTGCCTTGTCTGTTATTTGGGTGCTGGGAGTGCCTGTCATAGCCTGTTATATGTCTGTGAAGTGAGGCGTGTTCTCTGAGTCCGTGAAGTGAGGCATGTTCTCTGAGTGCGTAAAGTGAGGCGTGTTATCTGAGTGCGTGACGTGAGGCGTGTTCTCTGAGTGCATGAAGTGAGGCGTGTTGTCTGAGTGCGTGAGGTGAGGCGTGTTCTGTGAGGCGTGTTTTCTGAGAGCGTGAAGTAAGGCGTGTTCTCTGAGTGCGTGACGTGAGGCGTGTTTTCTGAGTGCGTGAAGTGGGGAGTGTTTTCTGAGTCCGTGAAGTGGGGTGTGTTTTCTGAGTACGTGAAGTGAGGCGCGTTCTCTGAGTGCATGAAGTGAGGCGTGTTGTCTGAGCGTGTGAGGTGAGGCGTGTTCTCTGAGCGCGTGACGTGAGGCGTGTTCTCTGAGTGCGTGACGTGAGGCGTGTCCTCTGAGTGCGTGACGTGAGGCGTGTCCTCTGAGTGCGTGAAGTGAGGCATGTTCTCTGAGTGCGTGAAGTGAGGCATGTTCTCTGAGTGCGTAAAGTGAGGCGTGTTATCTGAGTGCGTGACGTGAGGCGTGTTGACTGAGTGCGGGACGTGAGGCGTGTTTTCTGAGTGCGTGAAGTGGGGCGCGTTTTCTGAGTCCGTGAAGTGGGGTGTGTTTTCTGAGTACGTGAAGTGGGGTGTGTTTTCTGAGTACGTGAAGTGGGGTGTGTTTTCTGAGTACGTGAAGTGAGGCGCGTTCTCTGAGTGCGTGACGTGAGGCGTGTTTTCTGAGTGCGTGAAGTGGGGCGTGTTTTCTGAGTGCGTGAAGTGGGGTGTGTTTTCTGAGTACGTGAAGTGAGGTGTGTTGTCTGAGCGCGTGAGGTGAGGCGTGTTCTCTGAGTGCGTGACGTGAGGCGTGTTGTCTGAGTGCGTGAGGTGAGGCGTGTTCTGTGAGGCGTGTTTTCTGAGAGCGTGAAGTAAGGCGTGTTCTCTGAGTGCGTGACGTGAGGCGTGTTATCTGAGTGCGTGACGTGAGGCGTGTTCTCTGAGTGCATGAAGTGAGGCGTGTTGTCTGAGTGCGTGAGGTGAGGCGTGTTCTGTGAGGCGTGTTTTCTGAGAGCGTGAAGTAAGGCGTGTTCTCTGAGTGCGTGACGTGAGGCGTGTTTTCTGAGTGCGTGAAGTGGGGAATGTTTTCTGAGTCCGTGAAGTGGGGTGTGTTTTCTGAGTATGTGAAGTGAGGCGCGTTCTCTGAGTGCATGAAGTGAGGCATGTTGTCTGAGCGTGTGAGGTGAGGCGTGTTCTCTGAGCGCGTGACGTGAGGCGTGTTGACTGAGTGCGGGACGTGAGGCGTGTTTTCTGAGTGCGTGAAGTGGGGCGTGTTTTCTGAGTCCGTGAAGTGGGGTGTGTTTTCTGAGTACGTGAAGTGAGGCGCGTTCTCTGAGTGCGTGACGTGAGGCGTGTTTTCTGAGTGCGTGACGTGAGGCGTGTTTTCTGAGTGCGGGACGTGAGGCGTGTTTTCTGAGTGCGTGAAGTGGGGCGTGTTTTCTGAGTGCGTGAAGTGGGGTGTGTTTTCTGAGTACGTGAAGTGAGGTGTGTTGTCTGAGCGCGTGAGGTGAGGCGTGTTCTCTGAGTGCGTGACGTGAGGCGTGTTGTCTGAGTGCGTGAGGTGAGGCGTGTTCTGTGAGGCGTGTTTTCTGAGCGCGTGAAGTGAGGCGTGTTCTCTGAGTGCGTGACGTGAGGCGTGTTCTCTGAGTGCGTGAGGTGAGGCGTGTTTTTCTGAGCGCGTGAGGTGAGGCGTGTTCTCTGAGCGCGTGAAGTCAGGCGTGTTCTCTGAGCCCGTGAAGTGAGGCGTGTTGTCAGAGTGCGTGAAGTGAGGCGTGTTCTCTGAGTGTGTGAAGTGAAGGCGTGTTCTCTGAGCGCGTGAAGTGAGGCGTGTTGTCTGAGCGCGTGAAGTGAGGCGTGTTGTCTGAGCGCGTGAAATGAGGCGTGTTCTCTGAGTCCGTTAAGTGAGGCGTGTTCTCTGAGTGTGACCAGCGGTGGTGGGAGATGTTTCAGTACTCGCCCTTCTGTAATTGTGGTGGCCGGATGTAGGGGATGTAAAGACAACCAGTGATGAATGGGGGAATATTTGTGTCATAAAAAGCCAACAGTGACATTTCTTAAAGTGGTTGAAAAGGCTGAAGGTTTTTTACACTTCTGTTTGCTGCTCCCCCCTAAATACTCACCTAAGCCCCCTCTCGATCCAGCGATGTGCACGAGACCCTCAGCTGTCCCGGGACTGCCTTTCCTCATTGGCTCCTACTGCTGTCCATCACTGCCAGTGAGCCAATGAGAGAGCAGGTGGGGGGCGATCCACAGCTTTATGTGTCTTATGAATACACAGAGCAGGGATCGGGAGCAAGCACTCACCAGTGCCCCCATAACTTGCGGCTTTCTATTGGGGGCACTGGTCAAGGGGGAGGAGCACCAGCAGAGGACCCATGAAGAGGAGGATCGGGGCAGCACTGTGCAAAACCCTTATAGAGCAGGTATTTTTTTTTAACCACCTCAATACTGGGCACTTTCACCCCCTTCCTTCCCAGACCAATTTTCAGCTTTCAGTGCTCTCTCACTTTGAATGACAATTACTCAGTCATGCTACACTGTACCCAAATGAAATTTTTATCATTTTGTTCACACAAATAGAGCTATCTTTTGGTGGTATTTATTCACCACTTCATTTTTTATTTTTTGTGATATAAGCGAAAAAAGAGCGAATATTTTGAAAAAAAAAACAAATTTTCTACTTTCTCTTTTAAAAGAAACCAAAAAAATTAAATTTTGTCGAAAATTTAGGCAAAAATGTATTCTACCACATGTCTTTGGTAAAAAAAATCCTGATAATTGTATGATCATTGGTTTGTGTGAAAGTTATAGAGCCTACAAGCCATGCTACGCATTAGAGCCCTTGCACACTGGGGCGGGGGGCGGCGTCGACGGTAAAACGCCGCTATTATTAGCGGCGTTTTACCGCCGGTATGCGGCCGCTAGCGGGGCGGTTTTACCCCCCGCTAGCGGCAGAGAAGGGGTTAAATACCACCGTAAAGCGCCTCTGCAGAGGCGCATTGCCGGCGGTATAGCCGCGCCGTCCCATTGATTTCAATGGGCAGGAGCGGTAAAGGAGCGGTATACACACCGCTCCTTCACCGCTCCGAAGATGCTGCTGGCAGGACTTTTTTTACCGTCCTGCCAGCGCATCGCTCCAGTGTGCAAGCCCTCGGGGCTTTCACACTGGAATGCAAGGAGCGGCACTTTCGGGGCGGTTTGCAGGCGCTATTATTAGCGCAATAGCGCCTGCAAACCGCCCCAGTGTGCAAGGGCTCTTATTGAAAATGTATCAATCCTAATGCACTGATGGCCTAATGCACTGATCTCATTTCTTGAGGCCCTAAAATGGCAGGACAGTACAATAACCCCCCAAAAGACCCCTTTTTGGAAAGAAGACAGTCTGAGGTATTTAGTAAGAGGCATAGTGAATTTTTTGAAGTTGAAATTTTTTCCCCACAATGCTTTGGAAAATTAAGAAATGTAGATTTTTTTTTTTCTTCACTAAATTGTCATATTTACAAGTTATTTCTCACACACGGTGCAGGCATAATTGCAATTACACCCCAAAATACATTCTGCTATTCGTCCTGAGTATGGCGATACCCCATGTGTGAGACTTTTCCACAGCCTGGCCACATACAGAGGCCCAACATCTATATAGCACCATCAGGCGTTCTAAAGGCATTAATTACACATTTCATTTTCTGAGTACCTATCACATTTTTGAAGGCCCTGGAGCACCAGGACAATGGAATTACCCACAAAATGACCCCATTTTGGAAAGAAAACAACCCAATGTATATTCTATGAGGCATACTGAGTCTTTTGAACATGTCATTTCTTCCCACAAGTTTTTGGAAAATGTGGAAAGAAAATGAAAACCTATTTTTTTCTCACAGAGTTGTCAATTTAGAAGATCTTTCTAACACATAGCATGTACATAGCCAAAATGACACCCCAAAATACATTCTGCTATTCGTCCTGAGGATGGCGATACCCCATGTGTGAGACTTTTCCACAGCCTGGCCACATACAGAGGCCCAACATCCATATAGCACCATCAGGCGTTCTAAAGGCATAAATTACACATTTCATTTCCTGAGTACCTATCACATTATTGAAGGCCCTGGAGCACCAGGACAATGGAATTACCCACAAAATGACCCCATTTTGGAAAGAAAACAACCCAATGTATATTCTATGAGGCATAATGAGTCTTTTGAACATGTCATTTCTTTCCACAAGTTTTTGAAAAATGTGGAAAGAAAATGAAAACCTATTATTTTCTCACAAAGTTGTCAATTTAGAAGATCTTTCTAACACATAGCATGTACATAGCCAAAATGACACCCCAAAATACATTCTGCTATTCGTCCTGAGTATGGTGATACCCCATGTGTGAGACTTTTCCACAGCCTGGCCACATACAGAGGCCCAACATCCATATAGCACCATCAGGCGTTCTAAAGGCATAAATTACACATTTAATTTCCTGAGTACCTATCACATTATTGAAGGCCCTGGAGCACCAGGACAATGGAATTACCCACAAAATGACCCCATTTTGGAAAGAAAACAACCCAATGTATATTCTATGAGGCATAATGAGTCTTTTGAACATGTCATTTCTTTCCACAAGTTTTTGGAAAATATGGAAAGAAAATGAAAACCTATTATTTTCTCACAAAGTTGTCAATTTAGAAGATCTTTCTAACACATAGCATGTACATAGCCAAAATGACACCCCAAAATACATTCTGCTACTCGTCCTGAGTATGGCGATACCCCATGTGTGAGACTTTTCCACAGCCTGGCCACATACAGAGGCCCAACATCCATATAGCACCATCAGGCGTTCTAAAGGCATAAATTACACATTTAATTTCCTGAGTACCTATCACATTATTGAAGGCCCTGGAGCACCAGGACAATGGAATTACCCACAAAATGACCCCATTTTGGAAAGAAAACAACCCAATGTATATTCTGTGTGGCATAATGAGTCTTTTGAACATGTCATTTCTTTCCACAAGTTTTTGGAAAATGTGGAAAGAAAATGAAAACCTATTATTTTCTCACAAAGTTGTCAATTTAGAAGATCTTTCTAACACATAGCATGCACATAGCCAAAATGACACCCCAAAATACATTCTGCTACTCGTCCTGAGTATGGCGATACCCCATGTGTGAGACTTTTCCACAGCCTGGCCACATACAGAGGCCCAACATCCATATAGCACCATCAGGCGTTCTAAAGGCATAAATTACACATTTAATTTCCTGAGTACCTATCACATTTTTGAAGGCCCTGGAGCACCAGGACAATGGAATTACCCACAAAATGACCCCATTTTGGAAAGAAAACAACCCAATGTATATTCTATGAGGCATAATGAGTCTTTTGAACATGTCATTTCTTTCCACAAGTTTTTGGAAAATGTGGAAAGAAAATGAAAACCTATTATTTTCTCACAAAGTTGTCAATTTAGAAGATCTTTCTAACACATAGCATGCACATAGCCAAAATGACACCCCAAAATACATTCTGCTATTCGTCCTGAGTATGGTGATACCCCATGTGTGAGACTTTTCCACAGCCTGGCCACATACAGAGGCCCAACATCCATATAGCACCATCAGGCGTTCTAAAGGCATAAATTACACATTTAATTTCCTGAGTACCTATCACATTATTGAAGGCCCTGGAGCACCAGGACAATGGAATTACCCACAAAATGACCCCATTTTGGAAAGAAAACAACCCAATGTATATTCTATGAGGCATAATGAGTCTTTTGAACATGTCATTTCTTTCCACAAGTTTTTGGAAAATGTGGAAAGAAAATGAAAACCTATTATTTTCTCACAAAGTTGTCAATTTAGAAGATCTTTCTAACACATAGCATGCACATAGCCAAAATGACACCCCAAAATACATTCTGCTACTCGTCCTGAGTATGGCGATACCCCATGTGTGAGACTTTTCCACAGCCTGGCCACATACAGAGGCCCAACATCCATATAGCACCATCAGGCGTTCTAAAGGCATAAATTACACATTTAATTTCCTGAGTACCTATCACATTTTTGAAGGCCCTAGAGCACCAGGACAATGGAATTACCCACAAAATGACCCCATTTTGGAAAGAAAACAACCCAATGTATATTCTATAAGGCATAATGAGTCTTTTGAACATGTCATTTCTTTCCACAAGTTTTTGGAAAATGTGGAAAGAAAATGAAAACCTATTTTTTTTCTCACAAAGTTGTCAATTTAGAAGATCTTTCTTACACATAGCATGTACATAGCCAAAATGACACCCCAAAATACATTCTGCTACTCGTCCTGAGTATGACGATACCCCATGTGTGAGACTTTTCCACTACCTGGCCACATACAGAGGCCCAACATGCAAGTAGCACCTCCAGGCTTCTAACACAGCATGTACACACCAAGAATTACACCCCAAAATACATTCTGCTGAGCAAAAGGTAAAAAAAAAAAAAAGCTCACCTGTGGTTTTAGCAGGCAGGAATACCGTTCCAGAGCAGCCAAAGCATTTGTCCAGACAGCCAAAGGAAATGTCCACGAATTGTCCAGGCAGCAGACAGATATGGAAAAGTATGAACATGGTTCAGTACAGTCCAAGGTTTAGCAGGCAGTTCAGGTAACAGGCATAGGCATGGCCAGTCCAGGTGGTAGGCAAAGGCGTGGCAGGCAAAAGGCATGGCCAGTTCAGGTGGCAGCAGGCAGCACTTTGTACATTGGGCCTTGGTCAGGTAAGACCTGAGGACAGGGGTAGAGGCTTCTTCCCACCCAAATCTCTACGAAGCCTCCGAGTCTCCAGACCCTAATCCGAGAAAACTAAAAACCCAGAGAAAAATGTTTTCTCCACTCGGAAAACCTTTTCTGGAGCCCCTCACATATGTGAGACCCCTGTGCTGTACAGTGGCAGGGCAAATGATCAGTTCAGGAGGCAGGCAAAAATCATGGTCATTTAACAGTCTGGGTCAATTCACGTTGAAGGCAGAAAGATGTTTGGCAGAGGCATAGTCGTTAACAGTCCGGGTCAATTTACGTTGAAGGCAGAAACATGTTTGGCCGGGTCATTCACAGAAATGGCAGATAGTGGAAAAAAATCACCTTCACTGTACTAATAGTGTAGTGAAGTATGATAGCTCCGATAGCATGTTCCAATACAGAGCCCTGGCTCGGAGGGACATTGGGGACAGTAGTATCGGGTGTCACGGCGAATTCCTCTACTTGCACATACACAACATTTTTTTGGGGGTTTGCGACCTGTTTGGGTAAGAGGGAGGATTTCGGGAAAGTGCCTTTCATGGAGTCTGGCTAACGCATCAGAGCGAATTAGTTGAGGGGCTTGGCCTTGGGGATAGAGAAGGGCTGTGAAAACTTCTTCTTGGAATTTTAGATAGGGTAGGGAACTTTGGGTGCACTTAGAAAAAATGATATAAGAATTAAATAGGGCAAGTTGCATCAAATAAATGGCGACTTTCTTGTACCAAAATAGTGATCTCCTGGTGGCCAAGTAGGGCTGCATCATCTGGTCGTTCATATCCACCCCCCCATGTATAGGTTGTACTCATGCACACATTTTGGCTTCTGTATGGGGCCTCCTCTTCTCTGAAGTTCCACCAAGGTGTCGTCATGTATTGTTGAAAGGATGTAGACATCTCTTTTTTTATCTCTCCACTTCACCGCTAGTACTTCTTCAGTTCGCATACTGGCCATTTCACCCTGCTTCAATTTCTTGGCGACCAATCTTTGTGGGAAGCCTTTGCGGTTGGTCCGTGCTGTCCCACAGGCCAAAGTGTTCTTCAGGTACAAATGGCGGAAAAGTGGGAGACTAGTGTAGAAATTGTCTACGTAAAGGTGGTAACCTTTCCCAAGTAATGGTTGGATCAGCTGCCAGACAATTTTGCCACTTGTTCCCATGTAGGTAGGGCATCCAGGGGGGTTTAGCTGTCTGTCTTTTCCCTCATAAATCATAAAATCATATGTGTAACCCGTGGCCCTGTCACACACCTTATAAAATTTTACCCCACGTCTGGCTCTTTTACTGGGGAGGTATTGTTTTATTCCCAGTCTTCCGGTGAAGTGCACCAGGGATTCATCCACACATATGTTTCTATCAGGGGTAAACATCTCCTTGAAGCTGGCGCAAAAAAAATTGATTAGGGGCCGAATTTTGAATAACTTATCGTAACTGGGATGATTTCGAGGGAGGCATTGGGCATTGTTATTGAAGTGTAAAAATCTCATGATCATCTCATAACGGGTTCTGGGCATAAATGACGAATAGATCGGCATGTGGTGGATAGGTTGGGTAGACCAGTAGGAATGGAGTTCATTTTTTTTGTCAGCCCCATGTTGAGGGTTAGGCCAAGGAAAATTTAAAATTCTTCTACGGTGAGGGGTTTCCAAACAAAAGGACGGGCATATGAGGAACTGGGATTGTTGGCTATGTGTTGGCTGGCGTATAGATTACATTGCTCCACAATGTAGGTTAGGAGATCATTGGTAAAAAATAAATGAAAATAATAAAGTGGGGTTACATTTTCCGTCTGCATCTGAGGGCCTGGCTGGGCTGTGAAAAGGGGTATTACAGGTTCTACTGATGTATCGGGCAGCCATGTTGGATACAGTAGAACATCTGGGAGGCTAGTATGGGCACTGCCTCTTTGATGGGATCCGTTGCTAGCATCTGGCCTATCTTCTAGGAAGGTTGCAGAAGTGCTGGTGGATGCCCGCCTATCCCGAAGTGCTGCGCTGCTGGTGGATGCCTGCTGGTGGATGCCCTGGAGTGCTGCGCTACTGGTGGATGCCTGCATATCATCCTGGAGTGCTGGGCTGCTGGTGGATGCCTGCATATCATCCTGGAGTGCTGCGCTGCTGGTGGATGCCTGCTGGTGGATGCCCTGGAGTGCTGCGCTGCTGGTGAATGCCTCCTCCTGCTCATTTCTCCTGATTCTCCTTGTTAGGATTGTATCTTCCTCTGTTTCCAACTCGGAGCCACTGCTTTCCACTGGCTCGTAGTCACTATCCGAGTCTGACGGAGAGAATTCCCCGCTACTCTCGTCCGACATACTCTGGAGTATTTGGAGAGCCTCCTCTGCGCTGTAAGACCTTTTTGTCATGTTGGCGGGCAGATGTGTCAGATGGCAGGCGGCAGATGTGCCAGATGGTGGGCGGCTGTGCCAGATGGTGGGCGGCTAGATGTGCCTGATGTTGGCGGGCAGATGTGCCTGATCGTGGGCAGATGGCGGCTGGCAGATGTGCCTGATGGTGGGCGGGCAGATGTGCCTGATGATGGTGGGCGGCTGATGTGTCAGCTGATGACGGGCTGATGTGTCAGCTGATGACGGGCTGATGACGGTGTCAGATGGCGGGCGACAGATGTGCCTGATGGCGGGCGGCAGATGTGCCTGATGACTGGCGGGCAGATGTGCCTGATGACTGGCGGGCAGATGTGCTTGATGACTGGCGGGCAGATGTGCCTGATGACTGGCGGGCAGATGTGCCTGATGACTGGCGGGCAGATGTGCCTGATGGCAGGCGGGCAGATGTGCCTGATGGCAGGCGGGCAGATGTGCCTGATGACTGGCGGGCAGATGTGCCTGATGGCAGGCGGGCAGATGTGCCTGATGATGGTGGGCGGCTGATGTGTCAGCTGTTGACGGGCTGATGTGTCAGCTGATGACGGGCTGATGTGTTAGCTGTTGACGGTGTCAGATGTGCCTGATGGCGGGCGGCAGATGTGCCTGATGACTGGCGGGCAGATGTGCCTGATGACTGGCGGGCAGATGTGCCTGATGACTGGCGGGCAGATGTGCTTGATGACTGGCGGGCAGATGTGCCTGATGACTGGCGGGCAGATGTGCCTGATGACTGGCGGGCAGATGTGCCTGATGGCAGGCGGGCAGATGTGCCTGATGGCAGGTGGGCAGATGTGCCTGATGACGACGGGCTGATGTGCCGGCTGTTGGCGGACAGATGTGCCCGCTGTTGGCGGACAGATGTGCCAGTTGTTGACGGGCAGATGTTCACTGACAGGTGTTTTCACTGTTTGGGGACACTGTGTTTTGGGGACACTGTGTTTTGGGGACACTGTTTTGGGGACACTAGCTGGGTGATCAGTGGGTAAACAGCAGACAAACAGCTTTATTACTCACTGATCTCCTGGCTGCAGCACAGATCTCTCTTCCTCTCCTCACTGACAGGCTCTGTGTGAGGAGAGGAAGAGATGAGAGCAGTTACTACGCTCTCTATTTACATTACATGACGACTGTGATTGGACACAGTCGTCATGTGATCAGGAGGGCCAATCACAGGGCCCTCCTGTGTTGTGCTGTCTCTGGGGGACACAGGCAGATCGGGATCGCGCCGCTGCGCGGGCACGTGGCGGCGCGATCTCCTGTCATCTGCCACCCCCTCCCCCTTGTTTACTATACGATGGCTGTGATTACACACAGCCATCGTGCGGATCAGGAGGGCAAATCACATTGCCCTCCTGCCGCTCTGAGATGCGGCGTGTCCGAGTGACACGCACGCATCGGGATTGCGCGGCTGCGCGGGAGCGCGCCCGCGTGATCCCGCTCCTTCTGAAGGACGTTCGGGAACGTCCAGTCAGAAGGAGGGAGCTCCCACCCGGCCGTATATGTGCAGTGGCCGGGTGGGAAGTGGTTAAAAAGGTGAACCTTTAATACCACTTTAAAGTGTAATTAAAGGCAATTTTTTTTTGGTAGGGTAAGGGAGGGTTATAACCCCTGTCAGGTGTCCCATTGGGGAGATTTCCAAATAGCCAAAATAGGAAGTGAGATGAAATCCCTCCAAAGTGGGGGAGTACCTGTTTGTCACCAGAACTAGTGTCCCCTTCGGAAGATTTCTGATGTCAACCCCAAATTTGGGATTTTCTTTTACTTTCACTTGCGATGATAACGGTAAACGGGACAAATAGGGTGAATCTCCCTAATCAGGACACAGACAGAAATAAAAACCTGACAGAGGTTCTAATCCCTCACCACTCCATCCAACACTAAAGAAAAAAGTTTTTCCCCTAGTTACACTTTAAATGTCTTGTGTTGCTGTACTACCTTTGTGGAATATTTCTCAGTTGTGTTCAGCAATTGGATGTCATTCCTCATGTTCATTTTCTAGTTTGTGTTTGTAGATCTGGTGAGTCGTCATACAGGAGGGGATTGGAGTAGATTTAGTGAGTCGTCATACTGGAGGGGGATTGGAGTAGATCTAGTGAGTCATCATACAGGAGGGGATTGGAGTAGATCTAGTGAGGTGTCATACAGGAGGGGATTGGAGTAGATCTGGTGAGTCATCATACTGGAGGGCGATTGGAGTAGATCTGGTGAGTCGTCATACAGGAGGGGATTGGAGTAGATCTGGTGAGTCGTCATACAGGAGGGGATTGGAGTAGATCTGCTGAGTCGTCATACAGGAGGGGATTGGAGTAGATCTGGTGAGTCGTCATACTGGACGGGATTGGAGTAGATCTAGTGAGGTGTCATACAGGAGGGGATTGGAGTAGATCTGGTGAGTCGTCATACTGGAGGGGGATTGGAGTAGATCTGGTGAGTTGTCATACAGGAGGGGATTGGAGTAGATCTGGTGAGTCCTCATACTGGATGGGATTGGAGTAGATCTGGTGAGTCGTCATACAGGAGGGGATTGGAGTAGATCTGGTGAGTCGTCATACAGGAAGGGATTGGAGTAGATCTGGTGAGTCGTCATACAGGAGGGGATTGGAGTAGATCTGGTGAGTCGTCATACAGGAGGGGATTGGAGTAGATCTGGTAAGTCGTCATACAGGAGGGGATTGGAGTAGATCTGGTGAGTCGTCCTACTGGAGGGGATTGGAGTAGATCTGGTGAGTTGTCATACAGGAGGGGATTGGAGTAGATCTGGCGAGTCGTCATACTGGACGGGATTTGAGTAAATCTAGTGAGGTGTCATACAGGAGGGGATTGGAGTAGATCTAGTGAGGTGTCATACAGGAGGAGATTGGAGTAGATCTGGTGAGTCATCATACAGGAGGGGATTGGAGTAGATCTGGTGAGTCGTCATACAGGAGGGGATTGGAGTAGATCTGGTGAGTCGTCATACAGGAGGGGATTGGAGTAGATCTGCTGAGTCGTCATACAGGAGGGGATTGGAGTAGATCTGGTGAGTCGTCATACTGGACGGGATTGGAGTAGATCTAGTGAGGTGTCATACAGGAGGGGATTGGAGTAGATCTGGTGAGTCGTCATACTGGAGGGGGATTGGAGTAGATCTGGTGAGTTGTCATACAGGAGGGGATTGGAGTAGATCTGGTGAGTCGTCATACTGGATGGGATTGGAGTAGATCTGGTGAGTCGTCATACAGGAGGGGATTGGAGTAGATCTGGTGAGTCGTCATACAGGAAGGGATTGGAGTAGATCTGGTGAGTCGTCATACAGGAGAGGATTGGAGTAGATCTGGTGAGTCGTCATACAGGAGGGGATTGGAGTAGATCTGGTAAGTCGTCATACAGGAGGGGATTGGAGTAGATCTGGTGAGTCGTCCTACTGGAGGGGATTGGAGTAGATCTGGTGAGTTGTCATACAGGAGGGGATTGGAGTAGATCTGGCGAGTCGTCATACTGGACGGGATTTGAGTAAATCTAGTGAGGTGTCATACAGGAGGGGATTGGAGTAGATCTAGTGAGGTGTCATACAGGAGGAGATTGGAGTAGATCTGGTGAGTCGTCATACAGGAGGGGATTGGAGTAGATCTGGTGAGTCGTCATACAGGAGGGGATTGGAGTAGATCTGGTGAGTCGTCATACTGGACGGGATTGGAGTAGATCTAGTGAGGTGTCATACAGGAGGGGATTGGAGTAGATCTGGTGAGTCGTCATACTGGAGGGGGATTGGAGTAGATCTGGTGAGTTGTCATACAGGAGGGGATTGGAGTAGATCTGGTGAGTCGTCATACAGGAGGGGATTGGAGTAGATCTGGTGAGTCGTCATACAGGAGGGGATTGGAGTAGATCTACTGAGTCGTCATACAGGAGGGGATTGGAGTAGATCTGGTGAGTCGTCATACTGGACGGGATTGGAGTAGATCTAGTGAGGTGTCATACAGGAGGGGATTGGAGTAGATCTGGTGAGTCGTCATACTGGAGGGGGATTGGAGTAGATCTGGTGAGTTGTCATACAGGAGGGGATTGGAGTAGATCTGGTGAGTCCTCATACTGGATGGGATTGGAGTAGATCTGGTGAGTCGTCATACAGGAGGGGATTGGAGTAGATCTGGTGAGTCGTCATACAGGAAGGGATTGGAGTAGATCTGGTGAGTCGTCATACAGGAGGGGATTGGAGTAGATCTGGTGAGTCGTCATACAGGAGGGGATTGGAGTAGATCTGGTAAGTCGTCATACAGGAGGGGATTGGAGTAGATCTGGTGAGTCGTCCTACTGGAGGGGATTGGAGTAGATCTGGTGAGTTGTCATACAGGAGGGGATTGGAGTAGATCTGGCGAATCGTCATACTGGACGGGATTTGAGTAAATCTAGTGAGGTGTCATACAGGAGGGGATTGGAGTAGATCTGGTGAGTCGTCCTACTGGAGGGGATTGGAGTAGATCTGGTGAGTCGTCATACAGGAGGGGATTGGAGTAGATCTGGTGAGTCGTCATCCAGGAGGGGATTGGAGTAGATCTGGTGAGTCGTCATACAGGAGGGGATTGGAGTAGATCGGGTGAGCCTTCATACAGGAGGGGATTGGAGTAGACCTGGTGAGCCGTCATACAGGAGGGGATTGGAGTAGATCTGGTGAGCCGTCATACAGGAGGGGATTGGAGTAGATCTGGTGAGTCGTCATACTGGAGGGGGATTAGAGTAGATCTGGTGAGTCGTCATACTGAAGGGGGATTGGAGTAGATCTGGTGAGTCGTCATACTGGCGGGGGATTGGAGCAGATCTGGTGAGTCGTCATACTGGAGGGGGATTGGAGTAATGTCCTACCACTGTGTGTCTGCCATTAATCTCTCCTCCGATACCAGACCTTTGTCTGGGCTGTAGTCCCGGATAATGACCATTGTGTTTCTATCATTCTGTGGTGTGTGTGTGATCCAGTACGCAGGATGTGATTGGTGGCCGGCTCCAGCATAGGCCTCTGTGTGCGAGGAACAGGTCTTTCCTGCTGTGTTTGTAGACTGTCCGGTATGTGGAGATGTACTATGTGATGATCTTCATGTGACCTTCTAGTGTGCTTAGACACAACATACCCCCATAGCTGTCCTCACTGACCCCCCACCCCCATATACCAGCACAGTGCCAGGAAGTGTTTTGACCCAACAAAGAAGAATGCTGATATGCCACGTACAGCAACAAACACCCACCAATCACATACCACCGCATAGTACTACAGAGCAATGGAACATTATTTGATTTGCTGCCCTTTTGGAAAGAGAGTGAGAGAGCAGCTGCTCTTATCCCACTCCTAGTTTCTAATGAAGTTATTATTATTATACAGGATTTATATCGCGCCAACAGTTTACGCAGCGCTTTACAATATAAAAGGGAGACAATACAGTTATAATACAATAAAATACAAGAGGATTAAGAGGGCCCTGCTCAGAAGAGCTTACAATCTAATAGATAAGAGCTTACAATCTAATAAGTTAATGAGAGCATTTGCTGCTTTATGTCTCTATTTCCAAACAGGCAATCATTCATGTCATTGTGCTACAGTGAGAGAAAAAAGTATTTGATCGGCTGCTGATTTTGTATTTTTGCCCACTGACAAAGAAACGATCAGTCTATAATTTTAATGGTCGGTTTATTATATTAGGGAGAGAGAGAATAACTACAAAGATATCCAGAAAAACGCATTTCAAAAAAGTTATAAATTGATTTGCATTTTAACCACTTTAGACCCGGAAGATTTGGCTGCTGAATGACCAGGTCACTTTTTGCGATTCGGCACTGCGTCGCTTTAACTGACAATTGCGCGGTGGTGCGACGTTGTACCCAAACAAAGTTGACGTCCTTTTTTTCCCACAAATAGAAATTTCTTTTGGTGGTATTTGATCATCTCTGCGGTTTTTTATTTTTTGCGCTATAAACAAAAAAAGAGCGACAATTTAAAAAATAACACAATATTTTGTACTTTTTGCTATAATAATCATCCCCATTTTTTTTTTAAAAAAAAAGCAAATTTTCCCTCAGTTTAGGCCGATACGTATTCTTCTACATATTTGTGGTAAAAAAAAATCACAATAAGTGTATATTGATTGGTTTGCGCAAAAGTTATCGCGTCTACAAAATAGGGGATAGATTTATGGCATTTTTATTATTATTCTTTTTTTTACTAGTAATGGCGGCGATCTGCGATTTTTATCGGGACTGCGACATTATAGCAGACACTTTTGACAAATTTTTGGGACCATTGGCATTTATACAGCAATCAGTGCTATAAAAATGCACTGATTACTGTAAAAATGGCACTGACAGGGAAGGGGTTAACACTAAGGGGCGATCAAGGGGTTAAATGTATTCCCTGTGTGTGTTTATAACTGTAGGGGGAGGGGACTGACCTAGAGGAAATTACAGATTGTGGTTCCTAGCTATTAGGAACTCACGATCTGTCTCTCCTCACAGAACACAACAGGGATGTGTGTGTGTTCGGCACCCCCCGAGTGCGGCGCCTGTGTGGGATAGCAGGCGCCACACTCGGGGGGTGCCGATGCTCGTGGCCGACGGTCACAATAACCGCCGGCCACGACCGATCGCAGGCGCAAGAGGCAAAACAAAACAGGCATGTGTGTGTGTACACACACACACATGCCTGTTCTGCCTCTTGTGCCTGCGATCAGTCGTGGCCGGCGGTTGTTGCGACCGTCGGCCGCGAGCATCGGCACCCCCCGAGTGTGGTGCCTGCTATCCCGCTTAAAGGAGCCAACGTATAGCTACAGCGGCTCACGGGATCATGCCGACCTGCTACAGTATAATGATGGCGGCTGGTCGGCAAGCGGTGAATGAGTGAAATAAGTATTTGATCCCTTATCAATCAGCAAGATTTCTGGCTCCCAGGTGTCTTCTATACAGGAGCACTCTCTTAACCACTTCAGCCCCGGAAGGATTTACCCCCTTCCTGACCAGAGCACTTTTTACAATTTGGCACTGCGTCGCTTTAACTGCTAATTGCGCGGTCATGCAATGCTCTACCCAAACGAAATTTGCGTCCTTTTCTTCCCACAAATAGAGCTTTCTTTTGATGGTATTTGATCACCTCTGCCGTTTTTATTTTTTGCGCTATAAACGGAAAAAGACTGAAAATTTTGAAAAAAAATGATATTTTCTACTTTTTGTTATAAAAAAAATCCAATAAACTAAATTTTAGTCATACATTTAGGCCAAAATGTATTCGGCCACATGTCTTTGGTAAAAAAAATGTCAATAAGCGTATATTTATTGGTTTGCGCAAAAGTTATAGCGTCTACAAACTAGGGTACATTTTCTGGAATTTACACAGCTTTTAGTTTATGACTGCCTATGTCATTTCTTGAGGTGCTAAAATGGCAGGGCAGTACAAAAACCCCCCAAATGACCCCATTTTGGAAAGTAGACACCCCAAGGAAATTGCTGAGAGGCATGTTGAACCCATTGAATATTTATTTTTTTTGTCCCAAGTGATTGAATAATGACAAAAAAAAAAAAAAAAATGTACAAAAAGTTGTCACTAAATGATATATTGCTCACACAGGCCATGGGCATATGTGGAATTGCACCCCAAAATACATTCAGCTGCTTCTCCTGAGTACGGGGATACCACATGTGTGGCACTTTTTGGGAGCCTAGCCACGTACGGGGCCCCGAAAACCAATCACCGCCTTCAGGATTTCTAAGGGCATACATTTTTGATTTTACTCCTCACTACCTATCACAGTTTTGAAGGCCATAAAATGCCAAGATGGCACAAACCCCCCCAAATTACCCCATTTTGGAAAGTAGACACCCCAAGCTATTTGCTGAGAGGCATGGTGAGTATTTTGCAGCTCTCATTTGTTTTTGAAAATGAAGAAAGACCAGAAAAAAAAATTTTTTTTTTCTTTTTTCAATTTTCAAAACTTTGTGACAAAAAGTGAGGTCTGCAAAATACTCACTATACCTCTCAGCAAATAGCTTGGGGTGTCTACTTTCCAAAATGGGGTAATTTGGGGGGGTTTTGTGCCACCTGGGCATTCCATGGCCTCCGAAACTGTGATAGGCAGTGAAGAGTGAAATCAAAAATTTACACCCTTAGAAAGCCTGAAGGCGGTGCTTGGTTTTCGGGGTCCCGTGCGCGGCTAGGCTCCCAAAAAGTCCCACACATGTGGTATCCCCGTACTCAGGAGAAGCAACAGAATGTATTTTGGGGTGTAATTTCACATATTCCCATGGCATGTTTGAGCAATATAACATTTAGTGTCAACTTTGTGCAAAAAAAAAAAAAAAAAAATTTGTCTCTTTCCCGCTACTTGTGTCACAATATAAAATATTCCATGGACTCGACAGGCCTCTCAGCAAATAGCTTGGGGTGTCTACTTTCCAAAATGGGGTCATTTGGGGGGGGTTTGAACTGTCCTGGCATTTTATGCACAACATTTAGAAGCTTATGTCACACATCACCCACTCTTCTAACCACTTGAAGACAAAGCCCTTTCTGACACTTATTGTTTACATGAAAAAGTTTTTTTTTTTTGCAAGAAAATTACTTTGAACCCCCAAACATTATATATTTTTTTAAAGCAAATGCCCTACAGATTAAAATGGTGGGTGTTTCATTTTTTTTTTTCACACAGTATTTGCGCAGCGATTTTCAAACGCATTTTTTGGGGAAAAAACACACTTTTTAAAATTTTAATGCACTAAAACACACTATATTGCCCAAATGTTTGATGAAATAAAAAAGATGATCTTAGGCCGAGTACATGGATACCAAACATGACATGCTTTAAAATTGCGCACAAACGTGCAGTGGCAACAAAATTAATACATTTTTAAAAGCCTTTAAAAGCCTTTACAGGTTACCACTTTAGATTTACAGAGGAGGTCTACTGCTAAAATTACTGCCCTCGATCTGACCTTCGCGGTGATACCTCACATGCATGGTGCAATGGCTGTTTACATTTGACGCCAGACCGCCGCTTGCGTTCGCCTTAGCGCGAGAGCAGGGGGGACAGGGGTGCTTTTTATTTATTTATTTTTTTTCTTTATTATTTTTTTGCTTTTTTATCTTATTTTTAATCTGTTCCTTTCATTTTTTTTTTTTTAAATCATTTTTATTGTTATCTCAGGGAATGTAAATATCCCCTATGATAGCAATAGGTAGTGACAGGTACTCTTTTTTGAAAAAATTGGGGTCTATTAGAACCTAGATCTCTCCTCTGCCCTCAAAGCATCTGACCACACCAAGATCGGTGTGATAAAATGCTTCCCCAATTTCCCAATGGCGCTATTTACATCCAGCGAAATCTAAGTCATAAAATGCTCGTAGCTTCCGGTTTCTTAGGCCATAGAGATGTTTGGAGCCACTCTGGTCTCTGATCAGCTCTATGGTCAACTGGCTGAATCACCGGCTGCATTCTCAGGTTCCCTGTTGAGACAGGAGAGCCAGAGAAAAACACGGAAGACGGTGGGAGGGGGGGGCATTCCCTCCCACTGCTTGTAAAAGCAGTCTAGAGGCTAATTAGCCGCTAGGATTGCTTTTACATGAAAGCCGACCGCTGGCTAAAAAGAATGATACCAAGATGATACCTAAACCTGCAGGCATCATTCTGGTATAACCACTCAAAGTCGTGAATGGCGTACCTGAAGACAAAAAAATGGTTAACAATAAAGCACAGTAAACGGTAAAGTATAAAAAATTGCATACCTGAAAAGCAAACATGATAAAACATAATAACAATAAAACATTGCAGAATAGAATACAGTAAAAAAGAGCAGAACAATAGAGAGAGAGAATAGAGAGAGAGAACAATAAAACGACAACTATTTTTTTTTATTTTTGTTTGTGTTTTTTTTTTTTTTTTACACTTTTTTTTTGTAACTGTAACTTTTATAACTGTAACCGGTTCCAGGTTCGGGTCTCTCAGAATGCGATGGCATCTTGGGAGACCCTGTGAAAGTGCGCCTAGTCTGTGCAATGCTGTACCCTACGCTAATACTCAACTAGTGCATGGTAGCGTTCAAAACATTCACCAATGCAAAGACCAGGATTGTCAGGACAGGAGGGACAATAATAGCGGGTGTCACGCCTATATCCGCGCTAGCTGCAGACACGACATCTTTTTTGGGGGGGGTTCGTTGGGTAGGGGTACTTGGGAGGATATATAAATGCCTCTCATGCAGCCGACTGCATTTGGTTGGGGATGTGAATGGGGGAAGTACGGGCGCTGCAGAAGCGGTGGGTTCCCAATTAGGATTGGCGAATGCAGCAGGAAGGGCATTATGGGCACGACGGGCCTGTGTTTGTCTTTTTGGTGGCAGCGGGACACTACTTGTGCTTGCCACCTCACCAGCTTGAACTGCACTTATGGGACTCGCCACGTCACCAAGTGTTACTGCAGTGCTGGTTTGACTACGACCGGGGTGTACTAGGCCGCTGGCGCTTGCCAGTTCACCAAAACGCTACAAAAAAAAGTGACAGTGATCGATCGATACTGCACTTGGGTGGGCTGGACTGGGCTGGGCGGAGGGGCAAAACGCAGGTGCTAGCAGGTATCTGGGCTGATCCCGCTAACACTGCGTTTTTGGGAACCCTAAACTGCTGGGGACGCTAGTATAGATCTGATCGGATCAGATATTAATGCGTTCAGATACTATACCACTAAGGGAGGTGTACGGTGCGTGCGTGGGTGTTAGCGGTACTGGTGCTAATCTGACGCTGCCTAGGGCGACGCATATCACCGCCGGGCGATCAGGGGGCTAAACCTTTTTTCGGTAATAAACGGCGGGTGCCCTGACACTATAAAAAATAAACGAACTAACCAGCGTCACCCGTAACGGTTATACGGTGATCAGTGGTAAAAGGGTTAACTAGGGGGCCATCAAGGGGTTAAAACATTTATTAGATAGTATATGGGGGTCCCTGTCGCTATAAAACACTGACGGTGAACCTAAATATTTACGTCCCTAACTAGCGTCACCAGCGACACTAATACAGCGATCAGAAAAATGATCGCTTAGCGACACTGGCGACAGGGAGTGATCAAGGGGTTAAAACTTTATTAGGGGGGGTAAGGGGGGTACCCTAGACCTACAGGGGGCTAAACCTTTATTCGGTAATAAACGGCGGGTGCCCTGACACTATAAAAAATAAACAAACTAACCAGCGTCACCCGTAACGGTTATATGGTGATCAGTGTTGAAAGGGTTAACTAGGGGGCAATCAAGGGGTTAAAACATTTATTAGGTAGTATATGGGGGTCCCTGTCACTATAAAACGCTGACGGTGAACCTAAATATTTACGTCCCTAACTAGCGTCACCAGCGACACTAATACAGCGATCAGAAAAATGATCGCTTAGCGACACTGGTGAGGGGGGGTGATCAAGGGGTTAAAACTTTATTAGGGGGGGTAAGGGGGGTACCCTAGACCTACAGGGGGGTAATACTCACTACCCTAACACTGCTAACTGTCACAAACTGACACTATGCAGTAATCAGGAAAAAAAAAAAAAAAAACCTGCTTGGTGTCAGTTTGTGACAGGGGGGGGGGTGATTGGGGGGGGATCGGGGGTGTAATGTATGCCTGGCATGTTCTACTGTGTGTGTGTGTGTGTGTGAGTGTTGGTGCACTTACATGTCATCTCCCCTCGGCGCTGGAACGGAAACTCCCGAGCCGAGGAGAGATGACATCACATCCTCTGCCTCTGTGTACTATACAGAGGCAGGGGATGTTTCTCATTGGCTGGGAGCGATCGCGAGGGGGGGGCCACGATCGGATGGCCTCCCCCTCGTCTCTCATCGCTTCCAACCAAATGCCGACCGCAGCTGGCACCGGGGGGGGGGTCCGATCGGACCCCCCACCCGCGGGAAGGCAATCACGTTTCAGGTACGTGATTTTGCCTGCCCGTGCCGCTCTGCTCACGTATATAGGCGTGAGGCGGTCGGCAAGTGGTTAAAGGGAGTGCTAATCTCAGATTGTTACTTGTATAAAAGACACCTGTCCACAGAAGCAATCAATCAATCAGATTCCAATCTCTCCACCATGGCCAAGACCAAAGATCTGTCCAAGGATGTCGGGGAGAAGATTGTAGATCTACACGAGGCTGGAATGGGCTACAAGACCATCGCCAAGCAGCTTGGTGAGAGGTGACAACAGTTGGTGGGATTATTCACAAATGGAAGAAACACAAAATAACGATCGATCTCCCTCGGTCTGGGGCTCCATACAAGATCTCACCTCGTGGGGGTTCAATGATCATGAGAACGGTGAGGAATCAGCCCAGAACTACACGGAAGAATCTTCTCCATGATCTCAGCTGGGACCATAGTCACCAAGAAAACAATCGGTAACACACTACACCGTGAAGGACCGAAATCCTGCAGCCCCCGCAAGGTCCTCCTGCTCAGGAAATCACATGTACAGGTCCGTCTGAAGATCACTAATGAACATCGAATGATTCCGAGGAGAACTGGGGGAAAGTGTTGTGGTCAGAGGAGACCAAAATCGAGATCTTTGGCATCAACTCAACTCACCGTGTTTGGAGGAGGAGGAGGAATGCTGCCTATGACCCCAAGAACACCATCCCCCACCATCATACATGGAGGTCCTATGACCCCAAGAACACCATCCCCCACCGTCATACATGGAGGTCCTATGACCCCAAGAACACCATCAACCACCGTCATACATGGAGGTCCTATGACCCCAAGAACACCATCCCCCACCGTCATACATGGAGGTCCTATGACCCCAAGAACACCATCCCCCACCGTCATACATGGAGGTCCTATGACCCCAAGAACACCATCCCCCACCGTCATACATGGAGGTCCTATGACCCCAAGAACACCATCCACCACTGTCATACATGGAGGTCCTATGACCCCAAGAACACCATCCCCCACCGTCATACATGGAGGTCCTATGACCCCAAGAACACCATCCCCCACCGTCATACATGGAGGTCCTATGACCCCAAGAACACCATCCCCCACCGTCATACATGGAGGTCCTATGACCCCAAGAACACCATCCACCACTGTCACACATTGAGGTCCTATGACCCCAAGAACACCATCCCCCACTGTCATACATGGAGGTCCTATGACCCCAAGAACACCACCGTCATACATGGAGGTGGAGACATTATGCTTTGGGGGTGTTTTTCTGCTAAGGGGAAAGGTCAACTTGACCTCATCAAAGTGACGATGGACGGGGGTCATGTACCATCAAATCTTGGGTGAGAACCTCCTTCCCTCAGCCAGGGCATTGAAAATGGGTCCTGGATGGGTCTTCCAGCTTGACAATGACCCAAAACACACGGCCAAGGCAACAAAGGAGTGGCTCAAGAAGAAGCACATTAACCACTTAAGCCCCGGACCATTTGGCTGGCCAAAGACCAGAGCACTTTTTGCGATTCGGCACTGCGTCGCTTTAACTGACAATTGCGCGGTCGTGCGACGTTGCTCCCAAATAAAATTGTCGTCCTTTTTTCCCCACAAATAGAGATTTCTTTTGGTGGTATTTGATCACTTCTGCAGTTTTAATTTTTTGCGCTATAAACAAAAAAGTAGCGACAATTTAAAAAAAAAAAAAAAAACAATTTTTTTTACTTTTTGCTATAATAAATATCCCCAAAAAATATAGAAAAAAACATTTTTTCCCCTTAGTTTAGGCCAATACGCATTCTTCTACAAGCGTTTATTGATTGGTTTGCGCAAAAGTTATAGTGTTTACAAAATAGGGGATAGGTTTATGGCATTTTTATTAATATTATTTTTTTTTACTAGTAATGGCGGCGATCAGCGATTTTTTTTTTTTTTTTTTTTTATTGTGACTGCGGACAGAGAGAGAAAAATATCACCGCTCTGAAAGAGGTCTGTGAGGAACAAACATTTTCTCCATGCTGAAAGTAACAGGGGCAGGCAATGCTGGTAATTGAGAGGTAAACGAGAAATCCTGGACAGCCGTACGTAAAAGTAATCTTCGATCTTTATTTAAGTATAATCATAAAAATGCATGGCACAGCATCACAAAGCAGGAAAGCTGACGCGTTTCACACTGTAGTCAGTGCTCAATCATATGTACAATGGCATAGCGAGGGTGACGGGTGTACAATGGCATAGCGAGGGTGACGTTGGGTGCAGAATGGCACAGTGGGGTTGAGGTTGGGTGGAGAATGGCACAATAAGGGTGACGGGTGGAGAATGGCATAGGGAGGGTGATGGAGAATGGTGTAGCGAGGGTGATGTTGAATGGAGAATGGCGTAGGGAGGGTGATGTTGAATGGAGAATGGCGTAGGGAGGGTGATGTTGAATGGAGAATGGCGTAGGGAGGGTGATGTTGAATGGAGAATGGCATAGGGAGGGTGACGTTGGGTTGAGTGTTTTGCTGTCTATTTTTTCAATTGAAAATCTCAGCCTCACTTCCTGCTGGGCTGCTCAATATGAAGTTGGTTGTCCTGCTGACAATGGAACCCACTGCAGAAATACTGCACATAGTTCTCCCTGTTCATGTGACTGGGGAGGGTGGCCACCATCCCAACCTGAGCCAAGTTGATTCCGACTTTATCTGCTCAGTGGAGGAACATAACATAGAGTAGAGTATCAGAACCTACTGCCTCATTTATCTCCATGTAGTGTGAAAGTGTAATAGTGAGGGTGACTGCAAGGAGAATGGCATAGTGAGGGTGACATTGTGTGGAGAATGGCATAGCAAGGGTGATGTTGGCTGGAGAATGGCATTCCTTCCTCATTTTGAGCAGCTCAGCCAGGAAGATAGTGTTGGAACACTCCATGTGACATTCACCCTCTCTGTGCCATACTCCACTCGGCATCACCCTCGCTGTGCCATTCTCCACTCAGCATCACCCTCGCTGTGCCATACTCCACTCAGTGTCACCCTCGACCCGTGTAGTGTATCTAAACCCAAAACTTTTTTTTCTAATCATACATGACTGGACACAGGATGAGTATTCAGGTACATCTTCAGGAGATTGGACACTGGAAAAACAAAGCTTTCCTCTGAGAGAGAGAGTTTTTCTTGAGATTTATTTTATCTACCAAGTTTCTTCAGTTGATGGATCAGTCCCTGGATCCTGACTCTCTGTTCCCTGATGTTCCTGAGGAAGTGCCACAGGGCTCTTGCTGGACTTCAGTTGTGGTGAGTATGGCCTTTGTTCGTGTTTTACAGGAAGTCTGTTTGGTGCATACAGTCTAGTTTCCCCCAAAGAGGTTAATCCACTGGAGCTTGTCAGAGTCAGACACATGGCCAGTGGTGGGGAGAAGGAGCTGCGTGGATTTTTAAATTTGGTGCTCAAGTGACCTGCCTTAAGCCGCTGTGCAGGACCCTGGTGCTCCAGAGCAGGTCCCCTCTATGGTGGCCGTACTGCACGTGCACCATTTTCTCAGATCATGCGGGCCTCATTGTTTTCCTGCCATCTCCTCTGAACTTACTTTGGTTCTATGGTCTTCTGGGCAGTACCTGGGCCCCCTGCTGTCTTACAGATGACCTGATCACAGGTGACATTAACACTTGCTACTCCAGCAGCGATTTTATGAGTACCTTTTGTGGGCTGTCTCTCACGCTGTACTAGTATTGAAAGCAGCGGTCCTGGAAGCCTCACCAGCCTGTGCTCCACTAACATTGCTGAGAGGTCTCACAATGTCTCCTCCAAAGGACCTGACACCCAGGGTTCATTCCCTCTAGGTCCACAGCCCTTAACATCAGACGATTATTTCTCAACCTCCAGCTACCTGTCGATAACCCAGGCCAGAGAGCGATTCTATCATTAGACGCAGCTAAGGCCTTCGAGTGGCCTTGCCTGTGGGAGGCGCTGAAGCGCTTTGGACTAGAAAATAACTTTATTGCCTGGGTGAGGTTGTTGTATGTAGCCCCTACAGCTAGGATACGCGTAAATGGAGATCTCTCTGACCCTTTCCCCCTTCTTTAGGGGCACGGGACAGGGGTGTCCATTGTCACCCCTGTTATTTGCATTAGCCTTGGAACCGTTGGCAGCTACCATATGGTCATCCCCAACTATTGCAGGCTTTAACAGAGTATCGGGCATTGAAAAGATCTCCCTCTACGCGGATGACACCCTTCTCTATTAGGGGGACGCAGGCACATCACTCACCAACGCAATGGCGGTGATTCGCCACTTCGGCTCCTTGTCGGGATTCTCCATCAATTGGAACAAATTCATTCTTTTGCCTCCTAGATGATCCACTGATTTTGCTACCGATTGATGCGGAGTCCCTCAAGGTTGTCTCCTCCTCGTTTAAATACTTGGGAGTGCAGGTTTCTGCAAACCCACTGACCTATCTAGAAGAAAACTTACTACCCCTATTCAAAAGATTCCAAATGACTTGTAACACTTGGTGTAAATTACCACTGACTGTAATAGGAAGGATAAACCTAATTAAAATGGTCTGGGCCCCCCAACTGTTATACATTATGCACAATTCCCCACAGTGGATACCCTGCAGAGATGGTTCATGCGTGTTGATACCTTGTTCAGATCTTTGATATGGAAAAAACAGGTAGCTAGGATCAGTCTTTCCACACTGCAGTACGGCAAAGATCAAGGAGGAGCAGCAGTACCTAATCCTAGGCTTTATTTCTATGCCTCTCAACTACAACACCTGAGTGGTCTTGGATCACCTGGAGAGTCTGACCCGATTGATGGCCTACTGCGGACTGGAACGCGGGCTTGGAGGCGGGCCTACCTCATCTGGCACAAACGGCACCTACTGTTATTCTCCTAAAAAAAACTTTGGACTACTGTCAAGAATAGCTTGAGAATGTCGAGATTACTTAAAGAAACCCCGCTATGGTGCAATCTTGGGGAAATATTCAAACTGGAAAGTTTGCAAGTATGGAGATTAGCTGGTATTTGTTTGTTTTTTTCTCAAAGATGTTTTATTGAATTTTAACAGGTATACTGTAATCATAACAATAATATACAATACATAGTCATCAAGCATAACCAGGTTGACAAGTGCATTACGAGAAACGGTGGTAGCTAAGTAGGTCAAAAATGTATCATTTCCTTGAAGAAGACATTTGGTTTGGCCTATATTCATCAAGTTTTGTCTGTATCTCTATTTGGGTAACCTGGTTAATATCGGTAGGAATAAGAGGTGATCTATATTTTTCTATATCAGGGTGTAGGTGTATAGGTGTTCGGTGAGCTCTGCGGGTGTTAAGGACGTCTACCGACCATAGTAACCCTCGCCTCCGTACACCCGGTGGGAGGATGTACAAATGCGAAACCAAGGAGCATGTCGGGTCGGTGCGTTCTACTGATATAAAGAGCCCAAGCTATGTGTGGGAAAGTTCTATGTCCCAGAAGGCCCAAGATTGTGGGAAGTAGGTTACTCCAGTGGTGTGAACCTGTTTGTGTAGGCCCCGAGGGCCTTTGTGTGGAAAAGTGATCGAAGGAGTTTTTCAGTACCTTGAGCATGAGTTTAGAGAGCGTCTTTTGTAATAGAGTAGGGTATGGGGAGAAAGGGGGGGGGCGGAGATCCAAGGTGTGTCTGTCACTGTTGGCTACGAATTGTTTTAGGTAATGTTAGGGGAGGTATTGTTGGGAGTGTTTGCTGTTTGCGATTCTCTAAAGTGTGACCAGCAGGCCCATGTTTCCCTGTATTTAGATGGAGCGTCTCTAGATTGGGGAATGAGGTTTTCCATCTCAGCCACTCTGTCCACCCTTTGTATCCATTCTGTGATCGTGGGGGGAGAGATACTTCTCCAGTGCACCGGGATACATTGATTTTCTGCGTTTTAATGAGGTGGAGTACTAGGGATTTTTTGTATGCTGACCATGGGATGGAGGTGAGGTGCAATAGGAATTGAGCGGGAGTAAAGTCGGGGGTATATGACGTAATGTGAGTGATTAGGCGATGGATTTCTGTCCAATAGGGTTGAATGAGCGGGCACTCCCACCAAATATGGAGTAGCGTGCCGTGCGCTGCGTTACATCTCCAGCATATCGGGGAGAGACTAGGGTGGAATTTGTGAATTTTGTCGGGTGTCCTGTACCATTTTGTGAAAATTTTATATCTGCTTTCCCGCGTGGATGTATTAATAGAGCCTTTGTGGATATGATTGTATATGTGCCCCCATTCTTCAGAGGTTAGGTCTATATTAAGGTCCGCTTCCCACTGTCGGACCAGTTTGTCTTCTTTGATGTGGTGTGTTGAGAATAGGAGCGCATAGACACTCGAGATTAAATGTCGTTGGGGTTCTTCGCTGTTGCAAAGGATTTCAAACGGTGTGTGCTCTCTGTGCCAGAATGTGTTGGGTTTAGAGCTTTGAATAAAGTGTCGAAATTTGCAGATACTTATGGAAAGGAATGTGGTATTCTGGGAATTTAGAGGTCATGGCTTGGTGTGTCAGGAGTTCTTCGTTATCGAAGAAATGATGTGCTCTAAGTCGTGGCCTGTGTGGGTCTACCGTTGGGTTGCGTAAGGTCAGGCCCGGTTTAAATTCTGGATTGTCCTCTAGAGGAGTCATAGGTCCGTGTGTAGGTCTCAAATGTAGTTGTTTGCATGCCGCTTTAAAGTGTAGCAGTGTGGCGTCGATAAGTGGATGTGATTTAAGTTCTTTTGGAAGCTTTTTTAGGATTGATCCAAGGTAAATGTTTTAGTGGGATTTGGGTTAATGCGTGTTCAAGCTGGATCCAATCCTTGTTGCGTCCATGTATATGCCAGTCGACAATTCTGGTCAAGTGACATGCCCAGTGGTATTTTTGGATGTCCGGTAGGCTTACGCCTCCGTGTAATTTGGGGAGCGTCAGTCTATACCAACTCAACCTGGGCGTTTTGGAGGTCTATATTAGTGTTCTACACATCCGTTTGTATGCAGAATAGAAAGATGGTGGGAGTTTATGGGGATGGTTTGAAAGAGATAGAGCAGTCTGGGTAACACGTTCATTTTTAAAATGGCTGCCCTACCAAACCATGAGAATGGTCCTGCATGCCATTTGTGCAGGTCGTCTTGGATGGTTTGAAGGACAGGTTGAAAATTCTGCGTATAGAGGTCTGCCAGTTTGGTAGGGATTTTGATACCAAGGTATGTGATGGCGTGGGGTTCCCAACAAAATGGGAAGTTGTTCTTATATTGTGTAACTAATGCGGTCAGTAGGGTAATGTTTAGGGCTTTTGATTTCGAAAAGTTTATTTGTAGGTTAGAGAGGGATTTGAAAAGTGAGAAATCCTTGAGAAGGTTAGGGATAGTATTTATCGGGTCGGTTAGGAAGAGCAGGATATCATGCGCGTAGGCTGCTACTTTATATTGTTTATGGTTTATATCCAGGCCTTTGATGTCTGGGTTCTCTCTGAGTTTACGAAGTAGGGGTTCCATGGTGAGTATGAAAATCAAAGGGAATAATGGGCATCCCTGTCTGGTACCATTGGAGACAGAGAAGGCGTCCGACAGGCGACCGTTTACCCTAATTTTAGCTGTGGGGGCTGAATATAGAGCTAGAATCATTTGAAATAGGTGCTGTGGTATTCCCATTGCTCGTAGAGTTGCTTCCATAAAATCCCAAGCTACCCTGTCGAACGCCTTCTCCAAATCCAGGGACAGAAAAAAGCCTTGCGTAGATGTAGTGGAGAGCCAGTGGTGAATGTTCAGAGCTTTCGTAGTGTTGTCCCTAGCTTCCCTGCCAGGGACAAAACCCACTTGGTCTAAAGAGACCAGTCTGGGGATTAGGGGGAGGATGCGGTTGGATAAGGCTTTGGCGTATAGTTTTACGTCTACATTTAGCAGAGATATGGGGCGATAGTTGGAAACCAGTGTGGTGTCCTTGCCTGGTTTTGGGATTAGGGTGATGTGAGCTTCTAGGATATCTTTGCTGGCTATACTGGAGGGCGTGAAGCTATTAAAAGCCTTGACTAGTTGGGGGATAAGTGTGTCGGGGAAGGACTTGTAATAGCTGACCGTCAGTCCGTCCGGACCGGGGCTCTTACCTGGTTTCAATTGTTTTAATGCGTTTAGGGTCTCTTCCACTGTCAGTGGTAGGTCTAGACTTGTGGATTCTTCAGCCGTGAGGCGTGAAGGAGAATATTGTTTTAGGAATTTTGGGATCGCTACCGCCCGGTCGTTAGAGGTGGTTGTCAGCTGAGGGGTATGTAGATTGTATAATTTAGAGAAATATTGCACAAATTGGTCTGCTATCTCTTCTGATGTTGCTAAGGAGTTACCAGTGGGGTCTTTGATCGTGTGAATAGTGTGTGCCGCTTTCTTAGCCTGTAAGGCTCTGGCCAACAGTCTCCCTGATTTATTGCCAAATTCATAGAAGACCCTTTGAGTTAATGCGTATTTACGTTTTAGTGTGTTATTTAACTTTCCCAAGAGTTCTTCTCTTGTTTGAGTCAATTCCGCCAGGGCCTCAGTGGCTAGAGAAGCCTTGTGTTTTTGTTCTAGAGTGAAGATACGTTTAGTTCCTATATCTTTGCTTTCCTAAGTTTATTTCTTTTCGCGGCCGTAGAGATGAAGGCACCCCTAATTACACATTTGTGTGCAGCCCAGATTTCCTCCGGAGAGGAGTATCCTTGTACGTTTTCTGAGAAGTAATGTGTAAGGTTCTGGGATATGGTCTGTGATATTTCTGGATCAGTGAGTAGGGAGTTACCAAGGCACCAAATGTGGGATCTAACCATTGTGGTGGGTAGATTTAGGGTCATGGTGATGGGACTGTGGTCCGACAGAATCATCGGCTCAATAGTTGCTTTTGTGAGAAAGGATAGATCGTTTTGGGAAACAAAAAAGTGGTCTTGAATATTTGGAATGTGGTGGAGAGAAAAAGGTGAGCGTAGTGCCCTGTATGTAAGTTATGATAAACCATTGGACGTGTCAAGGGAAGGGTTAAGGGCAACGTTGAAATCACCGCCGACGATTAGAGTACCCGAACGGAAGGTCAATAGTTTGTTGGAGTGTTTTACAGAAAAAGACCACTTGTTGCGTATTTGGGGCGTAGACATTGGCAATGGTAATAGGCCTGTTGTGAAGGTTGCCTTTTATAAAAAGGAACCTTCCTTGTGGATCCCTTTTGTATGTCTGTTATTCTAATTGGGCAATATTTAGATATAAGAATGGACAGTCCTTTTGACTTGGTGTCTTTATTGGATGCATGATATATCGTCGGGAAGTGTTTGTCATGTAGTTTAGGAATGGTGTCTGTTCTGAAGTGTGTTTCTTGAATAAGCGCAATATGAGCTTTAGATTTCAGCAAAGAGGATAGTAATTGTGATCACTTTTCGGATGTGTTGAGACCGCGTATGTTTATAGAGCTAAGTTTGAGTTGTGCGTAAGGTTGAGCCTTATCGTGTGGTATGTAGGTGGGTCCCATTTCCTCCGCCAAGAATGGGTGGGTGTGGGGGTTATAGGGCAATCAGATCTGGGAGAGTGGACTCTGTTGTAATATGTATAGACTGAAGTTTGGCGTAGTAAACTCTACGGGGTAACCGATGAGGCAGCGGGGAATCTATCCGCTCGCCTCAATATCAGTGGGGAATCGTAAATGTACAGATCGGTAATGTACAGATCGGGAACAGCGTGCACACCGCACACGACGGAACTGCACCCTGCCCCGCTACTGTGTGGGGGTTGGTTATAACCTGACACGGGAGAGTGTCTGAAAGTCACGGATGTCCCGCCACTATCTGATCATGGAGAGGAATGAAGGAGGTTGTGCACAGTTCCAGAAAGTGTAGTACGAGATGGGACAATGTCCAATTTGTTGGGGGATACAGACATTGAGACGTGAACATTAGTTAAATTCAGGTATGCATAAGTATATTCAACCCCATGCGTGGCAATGTCTTATCAGCGTGCCATTTCATCGTGTTGGTGAACATTACGAACTTCTGGAGTTGCCACTGTAAAGTCCAAAGTGCGAGTTATAGAGTGGCATTCGTATAGCAAGCAGTTGAATCCTAAACCTTATAACTAGCATATCAGTCAACAGAAAGATATACATTCAAATATTGCAACTGAAAGATTAAAGTAACTTCAAGTAAGAGCAACGTCTAAGAGGAGACCTCAGGAGTAGGTCTGCGGTCCCCATTACTTCCTGGATGAGATGTAGCCGGAAAAGGGAGCCAAGGGTAATGTTTGCAAGTCCTCCTGAGTAAATCTGGAAGTCGGTCGCAGGGCGTTATGGGTACTGTAGTTTTAGGTAGATATTTGTGCGGTCACTGCCTAAATCAAATGGAGTGTATATCACACCAGCCGCAGTGTGCGGGGGGAAGTCTGTGAGGTGGAGGCAGGCAAATCAGAAAGGCACTGCAGGTCTGATGAAACGTAGTAGTGTCCGCTCTTGAACACACTTAATCTATTAAAGCATAGAAGAGCCGAACATGGTGTAACAGCAACGATAGATTACTGAGTACCTGTAGGGGAGTTTAACGGTCCCGTCTGGCTCTCCTCGCGCTGGGAGAGTTGGAGGGGCTGAAATTGTGGTGGATACTGTGATGGGCATTGTGATGAACCGGGGCTGAGGGAGAACGTCTCCTCCGGTATCTGGTGTCTTGTGCCTCCATAGGCTCTTCAGGCGGGTGTTCCTTTCTCACAGCAGAGCGGCGAAAGCCGTACCAGTTAGGCACCTCCACCATCGGGATGTTTAGCGTGTCACAGAAATGAGGGAGATCTTCTGGCACTTTCAGAAGCGCCGTATGACCTTGCGCGGTGGCCGAAAGGCAAAAAGGGAACTTCCATTTGTATGTAATCCCCTTGGTGTGGAGAGCGTCCAGCAAGGGTCTCAGGTCTCTGTGGTGTTGTAGCGTGATACCTGAGAGGTCCTGATAAATTTGGATGGTCTTCCCCTCATGTATGATTTGTGGTTTGCTTCTGGCCTGCCTGAGGATTTCTTCTTTGTTTTTAAAGTCGACTAGACCGCAGACTACATCCCTTGGGGGATCCGTGCCCCTTCCTTTGGGTCTCAGAGCACGGTGGATCCTCTCCATTTCGATGGGGGTCTGATGGGGTCTGTTCAAAAGTCCATTGAATAAGCCTGTGACCCAAGGTGATAGTTTGTCCCCTTCGTTTTGGGGAGTCCACTGACCCTCAAGTTATGGCGTCTGCCCCTATTGTCCAGGTCTGCCATGTGCCTTTGCATATCCCTCATTTGGCGGGTATGATTATCAACATGCTGTATGGTCCTGCGAAGCTGTGTGTCCTGACGTTCCGCCATTCTTTCAGCTGCCTGTACTCCATCATTGAGGGCACGGATGTCCAATCTAAGTTCCGAAATGGCCGCCGAGAGGGTATCCTTTATATCAGTGGCAATCGCTCGCAGATCGTGGATGTTTAGGTGAGGTTGTGGGGAGTTCTCCATGGCTTCCCTGTCCGCGGAGATTGAGGGGAGAGTGATAGGTGGCGATCCCAGAGGTGAGGAAGCTGCAGTTTGTGGATTCCTGTGGCGGGAAGACGCCATGTTCCCTCTGCCTGAGCGGAACATTTCAGGGATATTGTGGCCTGAATTTCCCAGTTGTTCCTGGGGCGAATGGGACCGGGGAGGCAGATGAGTTCCGCGAGGCAGTTCCCATTTAATTAGCTGAGTTTAGGCCGATTATACCTCCGTTAGGCTAAGTTCAGGTCGCGTAGTAGCAGGAGCTTCAGATCTAAGCAGCCATCTTCATGCCAGGTCAGGCCACGCCCCCGCTGGTATTTGTAATATCTCCCAACTATATAACTAAAATGTATTAAAATCCTTCCTGGACCTTCAAATGGAATTTAATCTACCCAGGCAACAATTCTACAAATAACTCCAATCGAGACATGCTCTCCAGGCCCAGGGCCGCGTATCTACGCTACTACTCTCGAGTCATTCCCTGATATTTTCTATAGACAGGAGAAAAAGGTCCTGACATCTTATATCTACTCAAGCTTACTAACATCCACACAGGACCCCACAGCCCTACCGTGTAGAAGGGGCTGGACAGAGGACCTAGGGGAGATCATTGAAGAAACTTGGGAATTATGCTTGCAATCTGGGCCAATCACATCAGTCTCACAATCCCATAGGCTATCTCATTTATTCTTGTTACATAGGGCCTACCGTACATCCATACAGTTGCATCGTTGGGGAAGGAGAGATTCCTCTCTGTGCCCCAAATGCAATAGGGAGGAGGGATCTCTAATTCATTTAATCTGGCGATGTCCAAAACTACACGGATACTGGGCTGAAAAAACCGAAGCCATCTCCACAGTCTACCAGGTTAGGGTCCTATTGGATCACCTGGTTTATATTTTAGGAGCTATTGATGAAGAAATATATCCCTCACCCGCTAATTTAGCAGTGATCAGACTATTATATCTTGCTAGAAAGTTAGTGGCCAGATTCTGGATCTCCTCACATATTCCCACCAAAAAACAATGGTTAGAACAGGTTAATTACATCCTTGTCAGGGAGCGCCCAACATATCGGCATAAAAAGGCAACTCGCAAATTTTATTCCATATGACAGGTCTGGTTGGAAACTCCATGGCTAGCACCCCCCGCAACTGGTTTTACATCGGCTGCTACAGGTATAAAAAAACTGGTCAGGTGTAAAGCTGACTTGAACCCTTTGGAAGAGCATAAGGACAGGCTATGCTACTGTTTTACCTCACCAGGAAAATGTAACCTCTGTACACACTTTCTGATTGTAGGGGGGGAACTTCCCACGAGAGCAGGTAGAATAAGGGCGTTCTTGTTTACTGTTTGGCCCGTTGGCCCCCGGTTTAGCTGGGTTGAGTCGGAGGGTTAGACCCTGCCCACTCGGCACAGATTTATTTTCTTTTCCTTTAAAGATATGTCATTACACTTTATGTTGTGTCATAGTTGTATTTTCTTGACTTGCATTCCACATAATCTTTGGCTGTGAAAACTGCTCATCTTTTCTTATCTTTTATGTAACATGTAATTTACTGCAAATGATACAATAAAACTTTTTCTGATTCAAAGGACCTGACACTGAAAGCCCTGATCGCTGGTCCCTGCGTGAGTCGCAGAAGTCCTCTGAATCTTTCTTACCCCCTTCAGAGGTAGACTCTTCCTCTGTGCTGTCTAGGGAAGAATTCTCATTTACTTTGTCTAGATTTATGGGCAAAATTGCAGCCATGATAGCTAACCTAGACCTCCCCGAGTCCATCTCTGAATTCCCTGAGGTTACACTTCTGCAGTCTGCAGATGTTACCACAAAACATAAGAATATTTTATCAGTCCTTATTGACACACTCGGCATATGCCTGGATTTGTAGCTGCCTGCTTCAGCTACACCCACAGTGATTGGCCTAACCCAGAAAAGGTCTTTGCTTCCCCTAAGCATCTTGCCCAGCAATACCCTATGGAGTAGGGGTATCGAAAGAAGTGGTTTGTCCCCTGTAAACCCAGTTGATTGTTTAAAAACCTGGTGCAAACCCTCTAATTCTGATGCTAAAATGGACTTCTTTTTTTCCCTTTCAGGCCTCCTGGTCCAAGGCAAAGCATGGAACTCAGTTCGGCCATAAGTCCTTGACCCCCAAGGCCTCCAAGTTTATGAGCAAGTCCTTCTCACAATGAGGGGGTGTCCCCACTTGTCAGAGTGGGGGGATGTCTGTTGGCTCTCGGCCAGGACAATTTCTCTGCTTTATGTTATTTAACTTACTAACATTCCTGCAAATTTTGGTGGACCTTCACGTTGCTCTAGCGCAGGGGGTCATAGCCATTGTCCCAGATATAAGGAGGTTTAAGAGTTTCTATTAAACCTGTTTACTTATCAATTGGATTGATTTGCAATTGTAGTGCCTGTTGCACTGTCTACCCGTGTGTTCAAATATTTGATATGCTCAATAAACGTTTTGATCAAAAAAAAAACCTGTTTACTGCCACAAAAGCAGAATGGTGCATCTGCCCCATACTGAATCTATAGGTCCTCAACAGCTTGATCTGGGTACAAAACTTCCACATGACATCTGCCCAGTTCCCTCCTCTTCTAGGCCTCTCCAGACATAAGGATATGTACTTGCATGTCTCCATCTTCTTGGCGCATCAACAGTACCTGTGTTCTGCTTTGGGCATGTAGTATTATCAGTTTGTTGCCTGTCCACCGAACCTCGGGTCTTCATCAAGGTTCTACCCCCTGTTGCCACTCTGTTTTACTCTCCGGAAATTCCCATAGTAAGATATCTACACAACCACCTTCTGGAGGAACAGTCACCTCAGGCTCTTCCAGCCAATGCCCAATAGACTGTGCCAACCCCATAGAGATTTGGGTGGATCCCTTTTCTTCATAAATCCAAGTTGGAACCATCTTATCACTTGAAGTATGTTTGCCTGTTATCTCTCTGCTTCACTCCTAGGACATTCCCATAGTAAGACATCTGCACAACCACCTTCTGGGGAACAGTCAGCTTAAGCTCTGCCAGCCAATGTCCAATAGACTGTGCCGATCCCATAGAGATTCAGGCGGATCCCTTCTCTTCTGGAATCGACGTTGGAACTGTCTCATCACTTGGAGTATGTTTGCCTGTTCCCTCTCTGCTTCACTCCTAGGACATTCCCATAGTGAGATATCTGCACAACCACCTTCTGAGGTGATGTGGAAATTCCACTATATGCTGCGTAATCCATGTCTCCTGCGCTAAATAAGCGCCCTTTCAGCCTTTTGGTATAACGCATCTGTGTCTACCCCTGTTTCCCGTATCTTCCCAAGTAAACAGACATGACCACCATCCTTACATCCTTAGCTCCACAGCTCGACCTTCCTTCTGGAGCTCCTGTGTTCTGTTTATTTAGAGTACTTAACAATAGAGCTTGATGGTTTCACAATCAGCCAATCAAGCACAGGCATTCCTTCAAACAGGAGGAGTTATACAAATCTCAACCAATGAACAACAACTAGGTCTATGGGCGTGTCTGGGCAGGGGCATTGTGTATGATTTCCCGCCCCCTGTACCTGTAAGCCATACTCTCCAGTAAGACAAAGGAAGCCGCATGGCTGGCCTTGAAATCATGGACGCTGTCCCCGACCACAACGCACACAAAGACTCTCATTTTCACTGTTGTTTCACTGAATCCTTATTCTGCATTGTTCAGAAAACAACGCAAACCCGGTGTTAGGTACCTGGTAGTAGAGCCTGACTTGTAGGAGAAGACCTCTCATACAACGCTGGTTCAGGAGCCACTGGAGTGGGGACAATGGTCTCCTGAGTGCAGTGGGGTAGGAGTGCCTGTTGAAGTAGAGTCTCTGATGCTGAAGTGAAGTAGAGATCCCTCCAGGGATGGCTGGACTGCAGGTCAGGTCGAGACTGGAGGCAGCAGGCTGGAACACTGGAGCTGCAGAGATCACTGGAGCTGAAGCTGAAGGTGCAACAGCAAGAACAAACAGCAGGCACAAGCAAGGTCAGACAGTCCGGGTCAGCAGGTAGGTGAGACAGGCAGTATCGGCAGGCAGAGGCAGAGTTGGTAGGCAAGCAGAGATCGGCAACGGTATCAGGCAGGAGCAGCAGAATAGTCAGGCAGGCCGGGTCGGATAGGAGCGGGACGGATTGTCAGACAAGCCGGGTCAAATCAGGTAACAATCAATCAGGTGCAGGTTAACAGGAATCACAGAGCTGAGACGAAGCAGCAATGTGCCCAAGGCACAGGGGAACTCTTATGCGCTCTTTGGTGCCAAAACGGCGCTAACGCAAACGCGTGCACCCGCGAGCGCCGCGCTGATGCCTGGAAACAGCAGAGGTTTGTTGCAATGTTCGCACAGGAGTGCGCCGGCGCATAGGCGCATGCAAACGCCCAGGTCTGGCGCCGGTGGCTTCCTGACATTGCCCCCCCCAAGGGGCAGCCTCCGGATACCCATAAGCCTTCTCTTCTCAGGATGGGTAGAGAAATCGGTGCGAACTAAACGCCTAGCATGAACATTACTGTCTGGTTCCCATGAGTTACTTTCTGGGCCGTAGCCTTTCCATTTAATTAGGAATTGGTTTTGTCCCTGTCTTCTTCTACATTCAAGGATAGCTTCAACCTCAAATTCCTCGCTGTCATCAATCAAAACAGGTTCAGGAGGTCTAGTTCCTCTATCAGAGAAGGGATCAGGTACAGCAGGTTTAAGTAGCGACACATGGAACACTGGGTGAATCTTAAGAGAGTCAGGCAAGGACAATTCGTAAGAAACTTCATTGATTTTCCTCTTAACCAGAAAAGGTCCCATAAATCTAGGTGCCAACTTCTTAGAAGGACATGCTAATTTGATATTATTGGTAGAAAGCCATAACTGGTCACCAAGCTGTAACTTCAACTCCCCTCTTCTTTTTCGGTCGAAGATTCTCTTGCCGCCTGCTTGAGCCTTGGATACTGCTTCCTGCAACATCTGGTTGTTGTGACTGAGGAAATCCACTGTACTCTGTACTGCCGGAACTGAAGACTCTGGAAGGAAATCGGGTAGAAAGGTTAAATGGAAGCCATAATTGGCAAAAAAGGGGGATTGACCGGTGGCAGAATGTTTGGCATTGTTGTAGGCAAATTCTGCTAAAGGCAGCAGGGATACCCAATAGTCCTGTGTGAAGGATGTAAAGCATCTGATGTATTGTTCAAGGGTCTGATTGGTCCTCTCTGTCTGCCCATTAGTTTGAGGATGATAGGCCGAGGACAAGGCCAGTTTGATTTTTAAAGTTTCACACAGGGCTCTCCAAAAGCGTGAGGTGAATTGTACCCTCTATCAGAGACTATGCTTACAGGAACTCCATGAAGTCTGATGATTTCCTTGATAAATATACGAGCAGTTTCAATAGCCGATGGGGTTCCCCTTAATGGAAGAAAATGGGCCATCTTGGTTAAATGAGAAATATATAAGGGTGGGACTTTATATGAGCCGTGACCCTCTGGTACACAGGGCTTCATCCCCGATAATTTTGCACAAAAGGGGAAGGGGGAAAAAAGGGAAATTGGGACTTTGTATGAAACAAGGCACTTGGGATAGATTAAATCAATCAATATAATGCGCTCATATGTAGGAACCCGGCGTCCCTCGTGCTGGGCGTGGTTGGAAAACAAACAATTGTGACGCCAGACGTACGGCGTGTGGGCGTGGCATCGACGCGCAGCGAGGGCGAGCCGCCACCCCACATGACCAGCCGGCCAGGGGGGTGGGGGATAGCCACGGTGCGCGTCGCAGCTCCCGGATGTAGATGAATTCACCCCCCTTGTAGCAAAAAGAAACCTCATAAAAAACAAGATTATTGAGAAAAAAAGCATGAACCTAAGCTGGCTAAACTGGATGATAAGCCCACAGTTGACCATGGGGTAAACCTGATAGATAAGTGCAATGTTTCCATCCCTGATCAGTAAATGAGAAATATATAAGGGTGGGACCTTATATGAGCCGTGACCCTCCGGTACACAGGGCTCCATCCCCGATAATTTTGCACAAAAGGGGAAGGGGGAAAAAAGGGATCACTATCCGTGATCCATTCCACCAATTGGCCAGCATGCCGACCTTTGGCTGTTACCTCAGCTCCCGGGGGGATGTTTATTCCACTTCCCAGTGCTTTTTGAATTTTAGCATTACTACCATTATCTACATGTATACTAATTGCTACCCATAGGTAAGAGTTGCTAGGACCATTGTTTATGCTCCCTCTCTTCCCCCTTTTTTACTATCAATTATCACTGATCTCTATTATATTACTTATTAACAGGTACCCCCAATTCATAGCAGCTCCTGATGAGTGGAAATAATCTATTTAAATCATCAATTTAATTTATTGGTTAGTACTGTATACACACTTTGGAATGTACTGTTAGTTTATTATTAATCATGTGTAACAATGCTACTGTACTATGAATTTTATTGTGTTATGTCATTATCATACCTTTTTAATTCTGCCAATTACATATTGATTTACCATTAATTTATTTACTGTACTACCTCCCTCTGTGTTACCAATAAATTATTATTGTTATTTTATTATATTGATTGATTTAATCTATCCCAAGTGCCTTGTTTCATACAAAGTCCCAATTTCCCTTTTTTCCCCCTTCCCCTTTTGTGCAATCTTGGTTAAATGGTCCACCACCACAAAGATGGCAGAACACCCCTCAGAACATGGAAGCTCTACAATAAAATCCATGGAAATCATCTTCCAGGGTCTATCGGGTACAGGTAAAGGTTTTAACAAGCCCCAAGCTCGATTCCTGGATGTATTATTCTGGGTACAGATAGGGCAGGAGCTGACATATTTTTCGCAAAAGTCTTTTAGATTGGGCCACCAGAATGTACGCTGCACCAATTCCAGGGTTTTGCGAACCCCAAAGTGACCTGCCAGTGGGTGATCGTGAAGAAGCGTCAAGACCTTGACCTGAACCTCCTCAGGGACAAAAATTTGGCTTCCTCTCCAGAACAAACCATCTCTGTTTATCAAGGTAATCCCTGTAGGCCTGGCTGATTCAGAGGATGCTTCCTTAATCTGGGAGAGTAGATCTGTTTGTAGGAGTAGGAAATTTTTGCAGGTAAGATGGTGTCAGGAGTAGATAAGTCCTTTGGGTTGTCATGCATTCGTGACAATGCATCTGGTTTAATATTTTTTGAGCCTGGCAGATAAGTAATGTGGAAGGAAAAACATGAGAAGAACAGAGCCCAGCGGGCTTGTCGAGGCTTTAGTCGTTTAGCAGATCGCAAATACTCCAGATTTTTATGGTCAGTGTAAATTAGTACTGGATGCATAGCCCCCTCCAGCAGGTACTTCCACTCCTCTAGTGCAGTCTTAATGGCGAGAAGCTCCCGGTCACCAACATCATAGTTCTTCTCCACAGGAGAGAGTTTTCGGGAGAAGAATCCCACAGGATGCATTACGTTTTTACTGCCTTTACGTTGGGAAAGTATTGCACCTACCGCTATCTCAGAAGCGTCCACTTCTAAAATGAATGGTAATGATGGTTCAGGATGGCTGAGGATAGGTGCTGAGGTGAATAGTCTCTTGAGGTTCTCGAAAGCATCTTGGGCTAGTTGATTCCAGGAAAAACGGTATTCTGTTTGGTCAACTGCGTGATGGGTGCAATCATGGCTTAGAACCCCCTGATGAACTTCCTGTAAAAATTCGCAAACCCGATAAACCGCTGAACCCCCTTCTTGTCCAGGGGTACCGGCCAGTCTAGAACAGCGGAAACCTTCTGTGGGTCCATCTTAATGCCAGTTGAAGAGATTATCAACCCCAGGAATTGAATGCTCTGTTGCTCAAACTCGCATTTCTCTGCTTTTGCATAAAGTCTGTGTAAGCGGAGATGACCCAACACCCTGCGGACATGTTCTCGATGTAGATCCAGAGATTCCGAAAAGATCAAAATATCGTCCAGATATGCGATCACAAACACATCTAGAAAGTCCCTGAGAACATCGTTAATCAGGTGTTGGAAGGTCGCAGGGGCGTTGCAGAGTCCGAAAGGCATAACTAGATATTCATAATGCCTGAATCAGTTCTGATGGACTGATCACACAACACCTGACCCATTCCGAGGGGCTGATCATCTACACCTGACCCATTCTGATGGACTGATCACACAACACCTGACCCATTCCGAGGGGCTGATCACACAACACCTGACCCATTCCGAGGGGCTGATCACCTACACCTGACCCATTCTGATGGACTGATCACACAACACCTGACCCATTCCGAGGGGCCGATCACACAACACCTGACCCATTCCGAGGGGCCGATCACACCACACCTGACCCATTCCGAGGGGCTGATCACACAACACCTGACTCATTCCGAGGGGCTGATCACCTACACCTGACCCATTCTGATGGACTGATCACACAACACCTGACCCATTCCGAGGGGCTGATCACACAACACCTGACCCATTCCGAGGGGCTGATCACCTACACCTGACCCATTCCGAGGGACTGATCACACAACACCTGACCCATTCCGAGGGGCTGATCACACAACACCTGACCCATTCCGAGGGGCTGATCACCTACACCTGACCCATTCTGATGGACTGATCACACAACACCTGACCCATTCCGAGGGGCTGATCACACAACACCTGACCCATTCCGAGGGGCCGATCACACCACACCTGACCCATTCCGAGGGACTGATCACACAACCCCTGACCCATTCCGAGGGGCCGATCACACCACACCTGACCCATTCCGAGGGGCTGATCACACAACACCTGACCCATTCCGAGGGGCCGATCACACCACACCTGACCCATTCCGAGGGGCTGATCACACAACACCTGACTCATTCCGAGGGGCTGATCACCTACACCTGACCCATTCTGATGGACTGATCACACAACACCTGACCCATTCCGAGGGGCTGATCACACAACACCTGACCCATTCCGAGGGGCCGATCACACAACACCTGACCCATTCCGAGGGGCTGATCACACAACACCTGACCCATTCCGAGGGGCCGATCACACAACACCTGACCCATTCCGAGGGGCTGATCACACAACACCTGACCCATTCCGAGGAGCCGATCACACAACACCTGACCCATTCCGAGGAGCCAATCACACAACACCTGACCCATTCCGAGGAGCTGATCACACAACACCTGACCCATTCCGAGGGGCTGATCTCGGTGGGTATAAAGGTCAGCTGTGTGCCTTCCATTCCTCTCACATTCATTAACAGAAATATTTAGGAGAAGATAAACTTCCTGATGAGGTGCCCAGGAGAGCCGTGTGACTCCAGTAGACACACAGTCCTAATGGCTACAGGTGTCCAGAGGTAATAAGAGGTTAATAGTGGGCGGGGCTGGAGGCGTCAGGTGTGTTTAGGAATGTGGACAGGGAGATGGGGAAGTTAAAATTCACAAGGAAGTTCAGAGACTTTTCTGATAATGGCTTCAGAGGATCCCCCGGCAGAAAGCTCCCCCGATACGCTGATCCCCGTCCAAGAGAACCTGTCCTTCCAGAGCTACCTCCGCAAGAGGAAGGACACCCTGGTAAGACCATCTCTACGGAGCGATGCTCTGCAGATCTGTGGTGAGATAATCTGCAGAATATATCAATATGGATCTGTCAGGAGGGGGAGGGGACGGAGCGATGTTCTGCAGATCTGTAGAGAAGTCAGTGATGGGATAATCTGCAGAATATATCAATATGGATCTGTCAGGAGGGGGATGGGAGGGAGCGATCCTCTGCAGAATATATCAATATGGATGTCAGGAGGGGGAGGGGAGGGAGCGATGTTCTGCAGATCTGTAGAGAGGTCAGTGATGGGATAATCTGCAGAATATATCAATATGGATCTGTCAGGAGGGGGAGGGGAGGGAGTGATGTTCTGTTCTGTGTTCCCATGTTTTGTATTCCATGGACTCTTCCATGTTCCGTGTCCTCTCCCGTGTTGTATGTTCCGTGTCCTCTCCCGTGTTGTATGTTCCGTGTCCTCTCCCGTGTTGTATGTTTCGTGTCCTCTCCCGTGTTATATGTTTCGTGTCCTCTCCCGTGTTGTATGTTCCGTGTCCTCTCCCGTGTTGTATGTTCCGTGTCCTCTCCCGTGTTGTATGTTCCGTGTCCTCTCCTGTGTTGTATGTTTCGTGTCCTCTCCCGTGTTGTATGTTTCGTGTCCTCTCCCGTGTTGTATGTTTCGTGTCCTCTCCCGTGTTGTATGTTTCGTGTCCTCTCCCGTGTTGTATGTTTCGTGTCCTCTCCCGTGTTGTATGTTTCGTATCCTCTCCCGTAGCGAGAAGAAAACACCAAAGCTCCAGGCAGATCCACAGAGACAAATACTTCTCTAGAATCAGAGAGCCCCGGGTGCTGTACAAATGAAGATGAGCGGAAGAACTCTGGACAGCCGCACCCCATAGAAAGGTTCTTATGCCTTTTATTGAAAACTTGGGATCTCATAGTACAAACCACAGCACAGCAATACAGAAATTAGCTGACGCGTTTCACACTATAATAAGTGCTTACTCATAGCTATTATAGTGTGAAACGCGTCAGCTTATTTCTGTTCAGAGTGCGGCTGTCCAGAGTTCTTCTGCTCATCTTCATTTCCCCTCCCATAGCACTGGGTCATATCTGTGAAATCACGGATCTCTGACACACTTGTAGCCTCCTAGGTAACGGATCTCTGATTGGATGAAGAGGAGGAATAGTCCTCTTCCCGCCCCTCCCTCACTGTTTTTTTCTTCATTGCTTAGTTTTCTCTTTTACAGAAATTTAACTGGGTGAAATATTGGTTCAAACTTCAGAACACGACGCTCTACTTCTACACCAACAAGGACCAGCAGGAGGTGAGAAATGGGAACATACCTAAGTATTATCAGGAGCACCTGAGACAACTGAGCTTACTCTGCTCTGGGTACCGAGTGCATAACACACAAAGCGCAGGGGTCAGGAGTAATCAATGTACAGAGTGCAGGGGTCAGGAGTAATCAATGTACAGAGTGCAGGGGTCAGGAGTAATCAATGTACAGAGTGCAGGGGCAGGACTAAGTCATGAACAGAGCGCAGGGGTCAGGAGTAATCAATGTACAGAGTGCAGGGGTCAGGAGTAATCAATGTACAGAGTGCAGGGGCAGGAATAAGTAATGAACAGAGTGCAGGGGTCAGGAGTAATCAATGAACAGAGTGCAAGGTCAGGAATAAGTAATGAACAGAGCGCAGGGGTCAGGAGTAATCAATGAACAGAGTGCAGGGGCAGGAATAAGTAATGAACAGAGCACAGGGGTCAGGAGTAATCAATGAACAGAGTGCAGGGGCAGGAATAAGTCATGAACAGAGCGCAGGGGTCAGGAGTAATCAATGAACAGAGTGCAGGGGCAGGAATAAGTCATGAACAGAGCACAGGGGTCAGGAGTAATCCATGAACAGAGTGCAGGGGCAGGAATAAGTTATGAACAGAGCGCAGGGGTCAGGAGTAATCAATGAACAGAGTGCAGGGGCAGGAATAAGTCATGAACAGAGCGCAGGGGTCAGGAGTAATCAATGAACAGAGTGCAAGGCCAGGAATAAGTCATGAACAGAGTGCAGGGGTCAGGAGTAATCAATGAACAGAGTGCAGGGGCAGGAATAAGTCATGAACAGAGCGCAGGGGTCAGGAGTAATCAATGAACAGAGTGCAGCAATAAGTAATGAACAGAGCGCAGGGGTCAGGAGTAATCAATGAACAGAGTGCAGGGGCAGGAATAAGTAATGAACAGAGTGCAGGGGTCAGGAGTAATCAATGAACAGAGTGCAGGGGCAGGAATAAGTCATGAATAGAGCGCAGTGGTCAGGAGTACCCAGCACAGGGATTTAGTGGCTGAGCGTCTAGTATGTCTATAATGTATGGTGAAATGGCTGACCTGTCATTGGGGTGCTTTTCCTGACTCACAATTTTGGTCTTTCTCTTTCAGACTTCTCTGCGTGGTCAGTACTACATGTTCTCTGTAAGTAACACAGCCTGATGGCGTGTAGATTACATGATTGTGTAATGCAGATATCTCTGTAATAAAAAGGACAAGCTGGTAATGAAGTTGAAGTGTTATATGAAGGTGATTAGGCCAGGTGAGGAGTAATAGGGGGGGCGACTAGGCTCAAGTGGGGGGTCACAGGGAGGAGACTAGACCCAGGTAAGGAGGAACAGGGAGGTGACTAGACCCAGGTAAGGAGGAACAGGGAGGTGACTAGACCCAGGTAAGGAGGAACAGGGAGGAGAATAGACCTAGGTAAGGAGGAACAGGGAGGTGACTAGACCCAGGTAAGGAGGAACAGGGAGGTGACTAGACCCAGGTAAGGAGTAACAGGGAGGTGACTAGACCCAGGTAAGGAATAACAGGGAGGTGACTAGACCCAGGTAAGGAGGAACAGCGAGGTGACTAGACCCAGGTAAGGAGGAATAGGGAAGTGACTAGACCCAGGTAAGGAATAACAGGGAGGTGACTAGACTCTGGTAAGGAGTAACAGGGAGGTGACTAGACCTAGGTAAGGAGGAACAGGGAGGTGACTAGACCCAGGTAAGGAATAACAGGGAGGTGACTAGACCCAGGTAAGGAGGAATAGGGAAGTGACTAGACCCAGGTAAGGAATAACAGGGAGGTGACTAGACCCAGGTAAGGAGTAACAGGGAGGTGGCTAGACCCAGGTAAGGAGAAACAGGGAGGTGGCTAGACCCAGGCAAGGAGTAACAGGGAGGTGACTAGACCCAGGCAAGGAGTAACAGGGAGGTGGCTAGACCCAGGTAAGGAGGAACAGGGAGGTGACTTGACCCAGGTAAGGAGGAACAGGGAAGTGACTAGACCAAGGTAAGGAGTAACAGGGAGGTGACTAGACTCAGGTAAGGAGTAACAGGGAAGTGACTAGACCCAGGTAAGGAGTAACAGGGAGGTGACTAGACCCTGGTAAGGAGTAACAGGGAGGTGACTAGACCCAGGTAAGGAGTAACAGGCAGGTAGCTAGATCCAGGTAAGGAGTAACAGGGAGGTGGCTAGACCCAGGTAAGGAGGAACAGGGAGGTGGCTAGACCCAGGTAAGGAGTAACAGGGAGGTGACTAGACCCTGGTAAGGAGTAACGGGGAGGTGGCTAGACCCAGGCAAGGAGTAACAGGGAGGTGGCTAAACCCAGGCAAGGAGTAACAGGGAGGTGACTAGACCCAGGTAAGGAGGAACAGGGAGGTGACTAGACCCAGGTAATGAGTAACAGGGAGGTGGCTAGACCCAGGTAAGGAGGAACAGGGAGGTGACTAGACCCAGGTAAGGAGTAACAGGGAAGTGACTAGACCCAGGTAAGGAGTAACAGGGAGGGGACTAGACCCGGGTAAGGAGGAACAGGGAGGTGACTAGACCCAGGTAAAGAGTAGCAGGGAGGTGACTAGACCCAGGTAAGGAGTAAAAGGGAGGTAGCTAGACCCAGGTAAGGAATAACAGGGAGGTAGCTAGATCCAGGTAAGGAGTAACAGGGAGGTGACTAGACCCAGGTAAGGAGTAACAGGGAGGTGGCTAGACCCAGGCAAGGAGTAACAGGGAGGTGGCTAGACCCAGGTAAGGAGGAACAGGGAGGTGACTAGACCCAGGTAAGGAGGAACAGGGAGGTGACTAGACTCTGGTAAGGAGTAACAGGGAAGTGACTAGACCCAGGTAAGGAGGAACAGGGAGGTGACTAGACCCAGGTAAGGAGTAACAGGGAGGTGACTAGACCCTGGTAAGGAGTAACAGGGAAGTGACTAGACCCAGGTAAGGAGTAACAGGGAAGTGACTAGACCCAGGTAAGGAGTAACAGGGAGGTGACTAGACCCTGGTAAGGAGTAACAGGGAGGTGACTAGACCCAAGTAAGGAGTAACAGGGAGGTAGCTAGATCCAGGTAAGGAGGAACAGGGAGGTGACTAGACCCAGGTAAGGAGTAAAAGGGAGGTGACTAGACCCAGGTAAGGAGTAACAGGGAGGTGACTAGACCCCGGTAAAGAGTAGCAGGGAGGTGACTAGACCCAGGTAAGGAGTAACAGGGAGGTAGCTAGATCCAGGTAAGGAGTAACAGGGAGGTGACTAGACCTGGGTAAGGAGGAACAGGGAGGTGACTAGACCCAGGTAAGGAGTAATAGGGAGGTGACTAGACCCAGGTAAAGAGTAGCAGGGAGGTGACTGGACCCAGGTAAGGAGTAAAAGGGAGGTAGCTAGACCCAGGTAAGGAGTAACAGGGAGGTAGCTAGATCCAGGTAAGGAGTAACAGGGAGGTGACTAGACCCAGGTAAGGGTTAAAAAGGAGGTGGCTAGACCCAGGTAAGGAGTAACAGGGAGGTGACTAGACCCAGATAAAGAGTAACAGGGAGGTGGCTAGACCCAGGTAAGGAGTAACAGGGAGGTGACTAGACCCAGGTAAGGGGTAAAAGGGAGGTGGCTAGACCCAGGTAAGGAGTAACAGGGAGGTGACTAGACCCAGGTAAGGAGTAACAGGGAGGTGGCTAGACCCAGGTAAGGAGTAAAACGGAGGTGGCTAGACCCAGGTAAGGAGTAACTGAGGTGACTAGACCCAGGTAAGGAGTAAAACGGAGGTGGCTAGACCCAGGTAAGGAGTAACTGAGGTGACTAGACCCAGGTAAGAAGTGACAGGGAGGTGACTAGACCCAGGTAAGGAGTAACAGGGAGGTAACTAGACCCAGGTAAGGAGGAACAGGGAGGTGACTAGACCCAGGTAAGGGGTAAAAGAGAGGTGGCTAGACCCAGGTAATGAGTAACAGGGAGGTGACTAGACCCAGGTAAAGAGTAGCAGGGAGGTGACTAGACCCAGGTAAGGAGTAAAAGGAAGGTAGCTAGACCCAGGTAAGGAGTAACAGGGAGGTGACTAGACCCAGGTAAGTAGTAACAGGGAGGTGACTAGACCCAGGTAAGGAGTAACAGGGAGGTGACTAGACCCAGGTAAGGAGTAACAGGGAGGTGACTAGACCCAGGTAAGGAGTAACAGGGAGGTGACTAGACTCAGGTAAGGGGGAACAGGGAGGTGACTAGACCCAGGTAAGGAGGAACATGGAAGTGACTAGACTCAGGTAAGGAGGAACAGGGAAGTGACTAGACCAAGGTAAGGAGTAAAAGGGAGGTGACTAGACCCAGGTAAGGAGTAACAGGGAGGTGACTAGACTCAGGTAAGGAGTAACAGGGAAGTGACTAGACCCAGGTAAGGAGTAACAGGGAAGTGACTAGACTCAGGTAAGGAGTAATAGGGAAGTGACTAGACTCAGATAAGGAGTAACAGGGAGGTGACTAGACTCAGATAAGGAGGAACAGGGAAGTGACTAGACCCAGGTAAGGAGTAAAAGGGAGGTGACTAGACCCAGGTAAGGAGGAACAGGGAAGTGACTAGACTCAGGTAAGGAGGAACAGGGAAGTGACTAGACCCAGGTAAGGAGGAACAGGGAAGTGACTAGACTCAGGTAAGGAGTAATAGGGAAGTGACTAGACTCAGGTAAGGAGGAACAGGGAAGTGACGAGACCCAGGTAAGGAGGAACAGGGAAGTGACTAGACTCAGGTAAGGAGTAAAAGGGAGGTGACTAGACCCAGGTAAGGAGGAACAGAGAAGTGACTAGACTCAAGTAAGGAGTAACAGGGAGGTGGCTACACCTGGGGGAAAGGTGACTAGACCCATGTGAGAGTTAAAGGGAAGGCTAGATGAGCCAAGGTGATGAGGTCTGAGTGAAGGATGATGGGGAGGTGACTAGGCCCCAGTATGAAGTGATAACAGGGTGATCAGGTGAGGTATCCAGGTGTGAGGGGTGATGGGGAGAAAGTGTTGTCATATGCAGGGTGACGGGGAGGTGTCCCAGAGAGGGGGATATGGCAGAGGTGGGGCGGCGGGGGTATAAATTGTTAGGGGCTGACATACCTTTCCGGCCCTGTATAATCCCAGCACCTCTGTATATTCTCTAGTACTGCGCCCCCTGCTGGAAAATGACTTCTCTTCTCTTCCCTACAGGTGCAGTCAGTGAGAAGTATGAGTGATGCAGATGGAGATTTCAGCTTTGAGATTGTCATGAAGAACGGCAAACGGAAATTACTGGTGAGACTTCCCAGACGTCCCCTCCAGGCCTGTGATCCAATCACAGAGCAGACCTGCGGAGGGGTGTACACTGTGTTGTCATATACAGGTACTGCAGAGGGGTGTACACTGTGTTGTCATATACAGGTACTGCGGAGGGGTGTACACTGTGTTGTCATATACAGGTACTGCGGAGGGGTGTACACTGTGTTGTCATATACAGGTACTGTGGAGGGGTGTACACTGTGTTGTCATATACAGGTACTGCGGAGGGGTGTACACTGTGTTGTCATATACAGGTACTGCAGAGGGGTGTACACTGTGTTGTCATATACAGGTACTGTGGAGGGGTGTACACTGTGTTGTCATATACAGGTACTGCGGAGGTGTGTACACTGTGTTGTCATATACAGGTACTGCGGAGGGGTGTACACTGTGTTGTCATATACAGGTACTGCGGAGGGGTGTACACTGTGTTGTCATATACAGGTACTGCGGAGGGGTGTACACTGTGTTGTCATATACAGGTACTGCGGAGGGGTGTACACTGTGTTGTCATATACAGGTACTGCGGAGGGGTGTACACTGTGTTGTCATATACAGGTACTGCGGAGGGGTGTACACTGTGTTGTCATATACAGGTACTGCGGAGGGGTGTACACTGTGTTGTCATATACAGGTACTGCGGAGGTGTGTACACTGTGTTGTCATATACAGGTACTGCGGAGGGCTGTACACTGTGTTGTCATATACAGGTACTGCGGAGGGGTGTACGCTGTGTTCTCATATAAGTGTACTGCGGAGGGGTGTACACTGTGTTTTCATATACAGGTACTGCGGAGGGGTGTACGCTGTGTTGTCATATAAGGGTACTGCGGAGGGGTGTACACTGTGTTGTCATATACAGGTACTGCGGAGGGGTGTACGCTGTGTTCTCATATAGAGGAACTGCGGAGGAGTGTACGCTGTGTTGTCATATAAGGGTACTGCGGAGGGGTGTACGCTGTGTTGTCATATACAGGTACTGCGGAGGGATGTATGCTGTGTTGTCATATACAGGTACTGCGGAGGGGTGTACGCTGTGTTGTCATATACAGGTACTGCGGAGGGGTGTACACTGTGTTGTCATATACAGGTACTGCGGAGGGTTGTACACTGTGTTCTCATATAAGGGTACTGCGGAGGGGTGTACACTGTGTTGTCATATACAGGTACTGCGGAGGGGTGTACGCTGTGTTCTCATATAAGTGTACTGCGGAGGGGTGTACACTGTGTTCTCATATACAGGTACTGCGGAGGGGTGTACGCTGTGTTGTCATATAAGGGTACTGCGGAGGGGTGTACACTGTGTTGTCATATACAGGTACTGCGGAGGGGTGTACGCTGTGTTCTCATATAGAGGAACTGCGGAGGAGTGTACGCTGTGTTGTCATATAAGGGTACTGCGGAGGGGTGTACACTGTGTTGTCATATACAGGTACTGTGGAGGGGTGTACACTGTGTTTTCATATACAGGTACTGCGGAGGGGTGTACACTGTGTTGTCATATACAGGTGCTGCGGAGGGGTGTAACCCTGTGTTGTCATATACAGGTACTGCGGAGGGGTGTACACTGTGTTCTCATATACAGGTACTGCGGAGGGGTGTACACTGGGTTGTCATATACAGGTACTGCGGAGGGGTGTACCCTGTGTTGTCATATACAGGTACTGAGGAGGGTTGTACACTGTGTTGTCATATACAGGTACTGAGGAGGATTGTACACTGTGTTGTCATATACAGGTACTGCGGAGGGGTGTACACTGTGTTGTCATATACAGGTACTGCGGAGGGGTGTACACTGTGTTGTCATATACAGGTACTGCGGAGGGGTGTACACTGTGTTGTCATATACAGGTACTGCGGAGGGGTGTACCCTGTGTTGTCATATACAGGTGCTGCGGAGGGGTGTAACCCTGTGTTGTCATATACTGGTACTGTGGAGGGGTGTACACTGTGTTCTCATATACATGTACTGCGGAGGGGTGTACACTGTGTTGTCATATACAGGTACTGTGGAGGGTTGTACACTGTGTTGTCATATACAGGAACTGAGGAGGGTTGTACACTGTGTTGTCATATACAGGTACTGCAGAGGGGTGTACCCTGTGTTGTCATATACAGGTACTGAGGAGGGTTGTACACTGTGTTGTCATATACAGGAACTGAGGAGGGTTGTACACTGTGTTGTCATATACAGGTACTGCGGAGGGGTGTACACTGTGTTGTCATATACAGGTACTGCAGAGGGGTGTACACTGTGTGCTCATATACAGGTACTGCAGAGGGGTGTACACTGTGTTGTCATATACAGGCACTGCAGAGGGGTGTACACTGTGTTCTCATATACAGGTACTGCAGAGGGGTGTACACTGTGTTGTCATATACAGGTACTGCGGAGGGGTGTACCCTGTGTTATATACAGGTACTGCGGAGGGGTGTACACTGTGTTGTCATATACAGGTACTGCGGAGGGGTGTACCCTGTGTTGTCATATACAGGTCCTGAGGAGGGGTGTACACTGTGTTGTCATATACAGGTACTGCGGAGGGGTGTACACTGTGTTGTCATATACAGGTACTGCGGAGGGGTGTACACTGTGTTCTCATATACAGGTACTGCAGAGGGGTGTACACTGTGTTTTCATATACAGGTACTGCAAAGGGGTGTACACTGTGTTCTCATATACAGGTACTGCGGAGGGGTGTACACTGTGTTGTCATATACAGGTACTGCGGAGGGGTGTACACTGTGTTGTCATATACAGGTACTGCGGAAGGGTGTACACTGTGTTCTCATATACAGGTACTGCGGAGGCGTGTACACTGTGTTATATACAGGTACTGCGGAGGGGTGTACACTGTGTTCTAATATACAGGTACTGCGGAGGGTTGTACACTGTGTTCTCATATACAGATACTGCGGAGGGGTGTACACTGTGTTCTCATATACAGGTACTGCGGAGGGTTGTACCCTGTGTTGTCATATACAGGTACTGCGGAGGGGTGTACACTGTGTTGTAATAATACAGGTACTGCAGAGGGGTGTACACTGTGTTCTCATATACAGGTACTGCAGAGGGGTGTACACTGTGTTGTCATATACAGGTACTGCAGAGGGGTGTACACTGTGTTGTCATATACAGGTGCTGCGGAGGGGTGTACACTGTGTTGTCATATACAGGTACTGCGGAGGGTTGTACCCTGTGTTGTCATATACAGGTACTGCGGAGGGGTGTACACTGTGTTGTAATAATACAGGTACTGCAGAGGGGTGTACACTGTGTTCTCATATACAGGTACTGCAGAGGGGTGTACACTGTGTTGTCATATACAGGTGCTGCGGAGGGGTGTACACTGTGTTCTCATATACAGGTACTGCAGAGGGGTGTACACTGTGTTGTCATATACAGGTACTGCGGAGGGTTGTACACTGTGTTGTCATATACAGGTACTGCGGTAGGGTGTACACTGTTCTCATATACAGGTACTGAGGAGGCGTGTACACTGTGTTGTTATATACAGGTACTGCGGAGGGGTGTACACTGTGTTCTAATATACAGGTACTGCGGAGGGATGTACACTGTGTTCTCATATACAGATACTGCGGAGGGGTGTACACTGTGTTCTCACATACAGGTACTGCGGAGGATTGTACACTGTGTTCTCATATACAGGTACTGCGGAGGGTTGTACCCTGTGTTGTCATATACAGGTACTGCGGAGGGGTGTACACTGTGTTGTAATAATACAGGTACTGCAGAGGGGTGTACACTGTGTTCTCATATACAGGTACTGCAGAGGGGTGTACACTGTGTTCTCATATACAGGTACTGCGGAGGGGTGTACACTGTGTTGTCATATACAGGTACTGCGGAGGGTTGTACACTGTGTTCTCATATACAGGTACTGCAGAGGGGTGTACACTGTGTTCTCATATACAGGTACTGCGGAGGGGTGTACACTGTGTTGTCATATACAGGTACTGCAGAGGGGTGTACACTGTGTTCTCATATACAGGTACTGCGGAGGGTTGTAACCTGTGTTGTTATATACAGGTACTGCGGAGGGGTGTACACTTTGTTGTATATACAGGTACTGCGGAGGATTGTACACTGTGTTCTCATATACAGGTACTGCGGCGGGTTGTACCCTGTGTTGTCATATACAGGTACTGCGGAGGGGTGTACACTGTGTTGTAATAATACAGGTACTGCAGAGGGGTGTACACTGTGTTCTCATATACAGGTACTGCAGAGGGGTGTACACTGTGTTCTCATATACAGGTACTGCGGAGGGGTGTACACTGTGTTGTCATATACAGGTACTGCGGAGGGTTGTACACTGTGTTGTCATATACAGGTACTGCGGTAGGGTGTACACTGTTCTCATATACAGGTACTGAGGAGGCGTGTACACTGTGTTGTTATATACAGGTACTGCGGAGGGGTGTACACTGTGTTCTAATATACAGGTACTGCGGAGGGGTGTACACTGTGTTCTCATATACAGATACTGCGGAGGGGTGTACACTGTGTTCTCATATACAGGTACTGCGGAGGATTGTACACTGTGTTCTCATATACAGGTACTGCGGAGGGTTGTACCCTGTGTTGTCATATACAGGTACTGCGGAGGGGTGTACACTGTGTTGTAATAATACAGGTACTGCAGAGGGGTGTACACTGTGTTCTCATATACAGGTACTGCAGAGGGGTGTACACTGTGTTCTCATATACAGGTACTGCGGAGGGGTGTACACTGTGTTGTCATATACAGGTACTGCGGAGGGTTGTACACTGTGTTCTCATATACAGGTACTGCAGAGGGGTGTACACTGTGTTCTCATATACAGGTACTGCGGAGGGGTGTACACTGTGTTGTCATATACAGGTACTGCAGAGGGGTGTACACTGTGTTCTCATATACAGGTACTGCGGAGGGTTGTAACCTGTGTTGTTATATACAGGTACTGCGGAGGGGTGTACACTTTGTTGTAATAATACAGGTACTGCAGAGGGGTGTACACTGTGTTCTCATATACAGGTACTGCGAAGGGGTGTACGCTGTGTTGTCATATACAGGTACTGCGGAGGGGTGTACACTGTGTTCTCATATACAGGTACTGCGGAGGGGTGTACACTGTGTTGTAATAATACAGGTACTGCAGAGGGGTGTACACTGTGTTCTCATATACAGGTACTGCAGAGGGGTGTACACTGTGTTCTCATATACAGGTACTGCGGAGGGGTGTACACTGTGTTGTAATAATACAGGTACTGCAGAAGGGTGTACACTGTGTTCTCATATACAGGTACTGCGGAGGGGTGTACACTGTGTTCTCATATAAGGGTACTGCGGAGGGGTGTACACTGTGCTCTCATATAAGGGTACTGCGGAGGGGTGTACACTGTGTTGTCATATACAGGTACTGCGGAGGGGTGTATACTGTGTTGTCATATACAGGTACTGCGGAGGGGTGTACACTGTGTTTTCATATACAGGTACTGCAGAGGGGTGTACCCTGTGTTGTCATATACAGGTACTGAGGATCGGCGTACACTGTGTTGTCATATACAGGTACTGCGGAGGGGCGTACACTGTGTTGTCATATACAGGTACTGCGGAGGGGTGTACCCTGTGTTGTCATATACAGGTACTGCGGAGGGGTGTACCCTGTGTTGTTATATACAGGTCCTGAGGAGGGGTGTACACTGTGTTGTCATATACAGGTACTGCGGAGGGGTGTACACTGTGTTCTCATATACAGGTACTGCGGAGGGGTGTACACTGTGTTGTCATATACAGGTACTGCGAAGGGGTGTACACTGTGTTGTCATATACAGGTACTGCGGAAGGGTGTACACTGTGTTCTCATATACAGGTACTGCGGAGGCTTGTACACTGTGTTGTTATATACAGGTACTGCGGAGGGGTGTACACTGTGTTCTCATATACAGGTACTGCGGAGGGTTGTACACTGTGTTCTCATATACAGGTACTGCGGAGGGGTGTACACTGTGTTCTCATATACAGGTACTGCGGAGGATTGTACACTGTGTTGTCATATACAGGTACTGCGGAGGGTTGTACCCTGTGTTGTCATATACAGGTACTGCGGAGGGGTGTACACTGTGTTGTAATAATACAGGTACTGCAGAGGGGTGTACACTGTGTTCTCATATACAGGTACTGCAGAGGGGTGTACACTGTGTTCTCATATACAGGTAGTGCGGAGGGGTGTACACTGTGTTGTCATATACAGGTACTGCGGAGGGGTGTACACTGTGTTCTCATATACAGGTACTGCAGAGGGGTGTACACTGTGTTCTCATATACAGGTAATGCAGAGGGGTGTACACTGTGTTCTCATATACAGGTACTGCGGAGGGGTGTACACTGTGTTCTCATATAAGGGTACTGCGGAGGGGTGTACACTGTGTTGTCATATACAGGTAATGCAGAGGGGTGTACACTGTGTTCTCATATACAGGTACTCCGGAGGGGTGTACACTGTGTTGTCATATACAGGTACTGCGGAGGGGTGTACACTGTGTTGTCATATACAGGTACTGCAGAGGGGTGTACACTGTGTTGTCATATACAGGTACTGCAGAGGGGTGTACACTGTGTTGTCATATACAGGTACTGCAGAGGGGTGTACACTGTGTTGTCATATACAGGTACTGCAGAGGGGTGTACACTGTGTTGTCATATACAGGTACTGCGGAGGGGTGTACACTGTGTTGTCATATACAGGTACTGCGGAGGGGTGTACACTGTGTTCTCATATACAGCTACTGCGGAGGGGTGTACGCTGTGTTGTCATATACAGGTAGTGCGGAGGCGTGTACGCTGTGTTGTCATATACAGGTGCTGCGGAGGGGTGTACACTGTGTTGTCATATACAGGTAGTGCGGAGGGGTGTACGCTGTGTTGTCATATACAGGTACTGCGGAGGGGTGTACGCTGTGTTGTCATATACAGGTAGTGCGGAGGGGTGTATGCTGTGTTGTCATATACAGGTGCTGCGGAGGGGTGTACACTGTGTTGTCATATACAGGTAGTGCGGAGGGGTGTACGCTGTGTTGTCATATACAGGTAGTGCGGAGGCGTGCACGCTGTGTTGTCATATACAGGTGCTGCGGAGGGGTGTACACTGTGTTGTCATATACAGGTACTGCGGAGGGGTGTACGCTGTGTTGTCATATACAGGTAGTGCGGAGGCGTGTACGCTGTGTTGTCATATACAGGTGCTGCGGAGGGGTGTACACTGTGTTGTCATATACAGGTAGTGCGGAGGGGTGTACGCTGTGTTGTCATATACAGGTACTGCGGAGGGGTGTACGCTGTGTTGTCATATACAGGTAGTGCGGAGGGGTGTACACTGTGTTGTCATATACAGGTACTGCGGAGAGGTGTACGCTGTGTTGTCATATACAGGTGCTGCGGAGGGGTGTACACTGTGTTGGGGGCCCGGGACACGGCTATGTTGTTTTTCATGGATGGAGCAATAAAGGGGCACTCCGGCAGCAGATTAATATACAGGTGTATATATCTCTTTCAGAGCGCTGAGTCTGCAGAACTGCGAGATGTTTGGGTAAATATCCTGTGGAAATCCATGCAGCTGCCCGGACCCGGCCGATACAAGTCCTCCTGTACCTGGTACACCATTCTTTATCGGTTAAATTATTATCATCCCTTTGTATAGCTCTGACATATTCCTGTGTGCAGTACAAAGAACACTGAGCCAATCACAGCCGTCCAATCACTGGAATGAAAGTGAATCGTTCATTGACTGCAACTCCGGGAGAAACTTTCCTTATCCGTCTGCCAGAAACAAAGATGGATGACGCACAGGACACACACAGCACACATAACATACATGAAACACAGGACACACACAGCACACATAACATACAAGGTGCACAGGACACACACAGCACACATAACATACATGAAACACAGGACACACACAGCACACATAACATACATGAAACACAGGACACACACAGCACACATAACATACATGGTGCACAGGACACACACAGCACACATAACATACATGAAACACAGGACACACACAGCACACATAAAATACATGGTGCACAGGACACACACAGTACACATAACGTACATGAAACACAGGACACACACAGTACACATAACATACATGAAACACAGGACACACACAGCTCACATAACATACATGGTGCACAGGACACACACAGCACACATAACTTACAAGGTGCACAGGACACACACAGCACACATAACATACATGAAACACAGGACACACACAGCACACATAACATACATGGTGCACAGGACACACACAGCACACATAACATACATGAAACACAGGACACACACAGCACACATAACATACATGGTGCACAGGACACACACAGCACACATAACATACATGGTGCACAGGACACACACAGCACACATAACATACATGGTGCACAGGACACACACACAGCACACATAACATACATGGTGCACAGGACACACACAGTACACATAACATACATGAAACACAGGACACACACAGTACACATAACATACATGAAACACAGGACACACACAGCACACATAACATACATGGTGCACAGGACACACACAGCACACATAACATACATGGTGCACAGGACACACACAGCACACATAACATACATGGTGCACAGGACACACACACAGCACACATAACATACATGGTGCACAGAACACACATAACATACATGGTGCACAGGACACACACAGCACACATAACATACATGGTGCACAGGACACACACAGCACACATAACATACATGGTGCACAGGACACACACAGCACACATAACATACATGGTGCACAGGACACACACACAGCACACATAACATACATGGTGCACAGGACACACATAACATACATGGTGCACAGGACACACACAGCACACATAACATACATGGTGCACAGGACACACACAGCACACATAACATACATGGTGCACAGGACACACACAGCACACATAACATACATGGTGCACAGGACACACACACACAGCACACATAACATACATGGTGCACAGGACACACACAGCACACATAATATACATGGTGCACAGGACACACACAGCACACATAACATACATGGTGCACAGGACACACACAGCACACATAACATACATGGTGCACAGGACACACACAGTACACATAACATACATGAAACACAGGACACACACAGTACACATAACATACATGAAACACAGGACACACACAGTACACATAACATACATGAAACACAGGACGCACACATAACATACATGGTGCACAGGACACACACAGCACACATAACATACATGGTGCACAGGACACACATACCATACATGGTGCACAGGACACACACAGCACACATAACATACATGGTGCACAGGACACACACAGCACACATAACATACATGGTGCACAGGACACACACAGCACACATAACATACATGGTGCACAGGACACACACAGCACACATAACATACATGGTGCACAGGACACACACAGCACACATAACATACATGAAACACAGGACACACACAGCACACATAACCTACATGGTGCACAGGACACACACAGCACAAATAACATACATGGTGCACAGGACACACACAGCACACATAACATACATGGTGCACAGGACACACGCAGCACAAATAACATACATGAAACACAGGACACACACAGCACACATAACCTACATGGTGCACAGGACACACACAGCACACATAACATGCATGGTGCACAGGACACACACAGCACACATATCATACATGGTGCACAGGACACACATAACATACATGGTGCAGAGGACACACACAGCACACATAACATACATGGTGCACAGGACACACACAGCACACATAACATACATGGTGCACAGGACACACACAGCACATAACATACATGGTGCACAGGACACACACAGCACACATAACATACATTGTGCAAAGGACACACACAGCACACATAACATACATGGTGCACAGGACACACGCAGCACACATAACATACATGGTGCACAGGACACACACAGCACACATAACATACATTGTGCACACGACACACATAACATACATGGTGCACAGGACACACACAGCACACATAACATACATGGTGCACAGGACACACACATCACACATAACATACATGGTGCACAAGACACACACAGCACACATAACATACATGGTGCACAGGACACACACAGCACACATAACAACATACATGTTGCACAGGACACACACAGCACACATAACATACATGGTGCACAGGACACACACAGCAAACATAACATACATGGTGCACAGGACACACACAGCACACATAATATACATGAGACACAGAACACACACAGCACACATAACATACATGGTGCACAGGACACACACAACACACATAATATACATGAGACACAGAACACAGGACAGGACACACACAGCAAACATAACATACATGGTGCACAGGACACACACAGCACACATAATATACATGAGACACAGAACACACACATCACACATAACATACATGGTGCACAAGACACACACAGCACACATAACATACATAACATACATGTCATGGGCCGCCCTTCACAGTCACAGGCCCCCCTTTCACAGTGCCCCTTGTAGTCATGGGCCGCCCTTCACAGTCACAGTCCCCTCTATCACAGTGCCCCTTATGGTCATGGGCCGCCCTTCACAGTCACAGGCCCCCCTATCACAGTGCCCCTTGTAGTCATGGGCCGCCCTTCACAGTCACAGGCCCCCCTATCACAGTGCCCCTTGTAGTCATGGTGTCCCCTTTCCTCTTTAACAACACAGTGCCCCCTCCAATCTCTGCTTCCCCTTTGGCAGAGACAGTTATCAGCCTGTGTCTATTTTCTCAGGCCTCCAATGCCATCCAATCACCAGGGCAGGGGGCAGGAGGAGTTGCAGATCGGGACGGAGGGCGGGAGCTGCTAAACTTATCATGTTACCAAGCAGGTGGCTTGTTAATATGAAAAGTCTCCCACTCTCCGTCCCAATCTGCAGCTCCTCCTGCCCTCTGCCATGCTGATAGGATGGCATTGGAGGCCTGAGAGAATAGACACAGGGTGCCAAAAGGCACGGCCATGGTCTGTGACTGAACTGTCAGACTGCACTCACCTCCTGTGCATCGGCGGCGGGCTGCTTATCAACAGGCCACAGACTGTAGCGGTCCACAGCCCAGGGGTTGGGGACCCTCTGGTATAACATGAAGGTGAAAGACTGCAAGATGAGGATTATACAGTGAGTACAAAAATCTTATTTCCTGCACAGGTCCACTTTAGTGTGCATGATCCGGGCACAGGATCACTTTAGTGTGCATGATCCGGGCACAGGATCACTTTAGTGTGCATGCATGATCCGGGCACAGGATCACTTTAGTGTGCATGCATGATCCGGGCACAGGATCACTTTAGTTTGCATGCATGATCCGGGCACAGGATCACTTTAGTGTGCACAATCCGGGCACAGGATCACTTTAGCGTGCACGATCTGGGCACAGGATCACTTTAGTGTGCACGATCCGGGCACAGGATCACTTTAGTATGCATGATCCGGGCACAGGATCACTTTAGTGTGCATGATTCGGGCACAGGATCACTCTAGTGTGCATGATCCGGGCACAGGATCACTTTAGTGTGCATGATCCGGGCACAGGATCATTTTAGTGTGCATGCATGATCCGGGCACAGGATCACTTTAGCTTGCATGACCTTGGCACAGGATCACTTTAGTGTGCATGATCCGGGCACAGGATCATTTTAGTGTGCATGCATGATCCGGGCACAGGATCACTCTAGTGTGCATGATCCGGGCACAGGATCACTCTAGTGTGCATGATCTGGGCACAGGATCACTCTAGTGTGCACGATCCAGGCACAAGATCACTCTAGTGTGCTCGATCCGGGCACAAGATCCCTCTAGTGTGCATGATCTGGGCACAGGATCACTCTAGTGTGCATGATCTGGGCACAGGATCACTCTAGTGTGCATGATCTGGGCACAGGATCACTCTAGTGTTCATGATCCGGGCACAGGATCACTCTAGTGTGCATGATCTGGGCACAGGATCACTCTAGTGTTCATGATCCGGGCACAGGATCACTTTAGTATGCATGATCGGGGAATCTAGTGTGCATGATCCGGGCACAGGATCACTCTAGTGTGCATGATCCGGGCACAGGATCACTCTAGTGTGCATGATCCGGGCACAGGATCACTCTAGTGTGCATGATCTGGGCACAGGATCACTCTAGTGTGCATGATCCGGGCACAGAATCACTCTAGTGTGCACGATCCAGGCACAGGATCACTTTAGTGTGCATGATCCGGGCACAGGATCACTTTATTGTGCATGATCCGGGCACAGGATCACTCTAGTGTGCAAGATCCGGGCACAGGATCACTCTAGTGTGCAAGATCCGGGCACAGGATCACTCTAGTGTGCATGATCTGGGCACAGGATAACTCTAGTGTTCATGATCGGGGCACAGGATCACTTTAGTGTGCATGATCGGGGAATCTAGTGTGCACGATCTGGGCACAGGATCACTCCACTGTGCATGATCCGGGCACAGGATCACTCTAGTGTGCATGATCCGGGCACAGGATCACTCTAGTGTGCATGATCTGGGCACAGGATCACTCTAGTGTGCATGATCTGGGCACAGGATCACTCTAGTGTGCATGATCTGGGCACAGGATCACTCTAGTGTGCATGATCCGGGCACAGGATCACTCTAGTGTGCACGTTCCAGGCACAGGATCACTTTAGTGTGCATGATCCGGGCACAGGATCACTTTATTGTGCATGATCCGGGCACAGGATCACTCTAGTGTGCAAGATCCGGGCACAGGATCACTCTAGTGTGCAAGATCCGGGCACAGGATCACTCTAGTGTGCATGATCTGGGCACAGGATTACTCTAGTGTGCATGATCTGGGTACAGGATCACTCTAGTGTGCATGATCCGGGCACAGGATCATTCTAGTGTTCATGATCCGGGCAAAGGATCACTTTAGTGTCCATGATCCGGGCACAGGATCACTTTAGTGTGCATGATCCAGGCACAGGATCACTCTAGTGTGCATGATCCGGGCACAGGATCACTCTAGTGTGCATGATCCGGGCACAGGATCACTCTAGTGTTCATGATCCGGGCACAGGATCAATTTAGTGTGCATGATCCGGGCACAGGATCACTCTAGTGTGCATGATCCGGGCACAGGATCACTCTAGTGTGCATGATCTGGGCACAGGATCACTCTAGTGTGCATGATCCGGGCACAGGATCACTCTAGTGTTCATGATCCGGGCAAAGGATCACTTTAGTGTCCATGATCTGGGCACAGGATCACTTTAGTGTCCATGATCCGGGCAAAGGATCACTTTAGTGTCCATGATCTGGGCACAGGATCACTTTAGTGTGCATGATCTGGGCACAGGATCACTTTAACCTCTTCAGCCCCGGAAGATTTACGTAATCCCCTTCACGACCAGACCATTTTTTGCAATATGGCACTGCATTACTTTAGGCTCTGTTCACACCTACCCTGTTTCCCCGAAAATAGGACCTAGCATGATTGTCAGTGATGGCTGCAATATAAGCCCTACCCCCCTAAAATAAGCCCTACCCTGTTTCCCCAAAAATAAGCCCTACCCTAAAAATAAGACCTACAAGGACTTTAACTAGGGCTTATTTGGGGGGGTAGGGCTTATATTGCAGCCATCACCGACAATCACGCTAGGTCTTATTTTCGGGGGGAAACAGGGTAGGCGTTTTGTTTTCAGGCAGGAAGTCGCACATTTTGTGCCGCGTTTTTTGCTGCGTTTTTGTACAGGTCAAAAGGTCACCAATGTAAAAAACATTTTCACAGCTAAACTCTGTTTTATACAGTGGTACACTATTTATTCTATTATCTGGTTTTTGGTTTATCATTTTCCTTTGTAGCAGAGGGTCAAACACACACGTTGTTTGGCATACAATAGGATTTACCAATATTGTATTTGTTCCCTCATACACATCAATACACCGCTAACAACACACCATACACCACACCATACACCTCTGACACCCTGAACAATACAGAGGGTGTAACACACTTCAGCGCACAATTCATTCTGGTTTCGTTTTTATTTTTTATTATCAAGACCCAATTGCATTAGGCGGAACACTTAGCACTTTAAACACCCCCCTTTTCTATTGTAACCCCACAACAGGCAGAGGGTGCATCACAGTAGCACTTGAATTAGCACTTTTTTTTCTCTTTAGAAATGATTTTTCACAGGGATTCTGCTGCAGGTCCCTATTATCTGGTTTCCATTTATTTATTACTATTTCTAAAAAATCAGAGGATAAGCGCCACATCTACGCCTTTCCATTAAAAAGCAGAAAACGCCTGTAATCTGCCCAAAAAAGAAGCCCCTGTACTTTTTTTGAGCTTCAGGCGTTTTGCTCCAGATGACAAAACGCTCAGGTGTGAACGGGGGCCATTGCGTCTACAAACTATGAGATAATTTTATGGATTTTTTTTTTTATTCACTAGTAATGGCGGCGGTCAGTGATTTTTAGTGGGACTGCGACATTGCGGTGGGCAAATCTGACACTAATGCCGCGTACACACGAGCGGACATTACGGCGGACTTTGCCCGGCGGACTGGATTTCGTCGGACAATTCGATGTGTGTGGGCTCCAGCGGACTTTGTTTTCTCAAAAGTTGGACGGAATTAGATTTAAAACTTGTTTTAAATTTATCCGTTGAAATCGAGTCCGGTCGAAAAGTCCACCGTCTGTATGCTAGTTCGACGGACAAAAAGCCACGCTAGGGCAGCTATTGGCTACTGGCTATGAACTTCCTTGTTTTAGTCCGGTCGTACGTCATCACGTACGAATTCGACGGACTTTGGTGGATTGTGTGTAGGCAAGTCCGTTCATTCACAAAGTCCGTCGGAAAGTACGTCGAAAAATCCGCCGGGCAAAGTCCGCCGTAATGTCCGCTCGTGTGTACGCGGCATAACTGACACTTTTGACACTTTTTGGGGACCAGTGATCAGAACTAAAAATATACACTGTCACAGTATGTAACGACACCCCGAGTATGAAAGGGGTTAAAGTCGTTTAGGACATTCCATACCCAAACACAAAGGCAGCTACCAAACACTCCAATCAGCCAAATAAGGAACCCATACAAATAATCCACCCCAAAAACGAGACAAGATGCTCTGTCTTCAGGTTCCAAGCAGGAATCAACTCCTTTATTATAACACATGGACACAACAGATAAAATAACTCAGAGACTCTTTCCCCCCCACCCTTGGAAAAGAGGGCGGGTTAAACTGTCCAATGACAATGGACACACAGGTCAGGTGTGTTTAACGTCTCATCAGTGCACAGTGTTAGCAGGGAGAGCTGTTGGAAGAATCCCCCCTCCCTCCAATGCAATACACATCCTGTGATCCAAGGCAGACAGACACAAACCCTCCAATGCAATACACATCCTGTGATCCAAGGCAGACAGACACAAACCCTCCAATGCAATACACATCCTGTGATCAAAGACAGACAAACATAATAGAACATTGGTTTGCAGGAGGCTGGCATTCAGTCCCCTCCAAAGCCTCTTTTCCGGCTAGGTTTGTCACACAGTACTAATGACACTGGCAGGGAAGGGGGTAATATCAGGGGCGATCAAAGGGTTAAATGTGCTCCTAGGGGAGTGGTTGCTAAGTGTGGGGGAGGTGCTATAACTGTGGGAAGACTGCTTAGCAGAAACACAAGATCTCCATTTTCCTCTCTGGCAGAGCGGCGATCTGCCTCTCCTGAGAACGATCACTGGGTGCCGGCCAACATCGGGTCTGCCGGACCCGCTGATTGGCTTCCGATGTGACCAATCACAGCAGGAGTGTGTCGGCGGCGGCTGTGCGCTCACGCTCCCCAGACCCAGTGCAGAAAATCACGTCCTGCCGCAGTATATGTGTGTGGGGTGGTCCGGAAGAGGTTAACTAGATGAAAGGTCATTGTTCCCGACGTCTCCATAGCTCATGTCTGAGAACTAAAAGGGGGAGATTTACTAAAACTGGAGCACTCAGAATCTGGTGCAGCGCTGCATGGCAGCCAATCAGCTTCTACCTTCAGCTTGTTCAGTTAAGCTTTTACAATAAATACTGGAAGCTGATTGGTTTTTGTGGAACGTTGCGCCAGATTTTGCACACTCCACTTTTAGTAAATCTCCCCCAAAGTGTCATATACAGCGGGTAAAATAAGTATAGAACACGTCGCCATTTCTCTAGGTAAACCTATTGGTAAAGGTGATATTGACATGAAATCTTTCCCCACATGTCGGTAACAATCCATGCAATCCATACATACAAAGACACCGAAACAAATCCGTTCAGAAATGAAGTTCTGTGTAATAAAATGGAAGGACACAGAAAAAGTATTGAACACAAGAAAGGGAGGTGCACAATGGCTTGGAAAGCCAAGATATCAGCTGGTTCAATCTCACCTGATGGCCTATAGAATATAGTCTGGTCAGAGGAGACCAAAATGGAACTCTTTGGATGCCATAATACACCCCATGTTTGGAGGTCACACCCCAAAAACACCCCCATACCAACAGTGAGGTTTGGAGGCGGGAACATCATGGTGTGGGCGCGGCTGTTTTTCAGCAAACTTCATATCATTGAAGGAAGGATGAGTGGTGATAAAAATCTGCTGCCATCTACCAGGATGATGAAGATGAAACGAGGGAGGACATCTCAGGAGGACATCTCAGGAGGACATCTTGGGAGGACAGCTCGGGAGGACATCTCAGGAGGACATCTCAGGAGGACATCTCGGGAGGACAGCTCGGGAGGACATCTCAGGAGGACATCTCGGGAGGACATCTCGGGAGAACATCTCGGGAGGACATCTCGGGAGGACATCTCGGGAGGACATCCCGGGAGGACATCCCGGGAGGACATCTCGGGAGAACATCTCGGGAGGACATCTCGGGAGGACATCTCGGGGGGACATCTCGGGGGGACATCTCGGGGGGACATCTCGGGAGGACATCTCGGGAGGACATCTAGGGAGGACATCTCAGGAGGACAATGATCCCAAACAGAATGGCCTGCTAGAATGGCCCAGCCAATCACCTGACTTGTATCCAATAGTAAATCTATGGAAAGAACTAAAGATCAGTTCATAGAAGAGGCCCACGGAACCTTCAAGATTTGAAGACCAAAATCACACCTGAGCAACGCATGCGCCTCGTTCCTTCATACAGGAGCCTGCGTCTTGAAGCCGTCATTACCAACAAAGGATTTTGTACCAAGTACATTTCAGTTAGCGGGTTCAATACTTTTTCTGTGTCCTTCCATTTATTTACACAGAACTTCATTTCTGAACGGATTTGTTTTGGTGTCTTTGTATGTATGGATTGCATGGATTGTTACCGACACGTGAGGAAAAATTTCATGTCAATATCACCTTTAACAATATATTTACCTAGAGAAATGGTGACAGGTTCAATACTTATTTTACCCGCTGTATATTTACAATGGAGGACAGTTGAAATCACAGACACACCATTTAAAATTTATATAAATTCTGATACTAACATTTACATTCCCTGATAGACTCAGCACTGACCAGTGAGGCCTCATTTTAGGTACGACATCCCACAACTGATCAAGAAGTTCAGCTTCTCCTCCAAAGATGATAAACCTGATGATAATCTGAAGATCGGTCAGCCTGTGGTGGTCACTGAGGACAACAATCTGAAGATCGGTCAGCCTGTGGTGGTCACTGAGGACAACAATCTGAAGATCAGTCAGCCTGTGGTGGTCACTGAGGACAACAATCTGAAGATCGGTCAGCCTGTGGTGGTCACTGAGGACAACAATCTGAAGATCGGTCAGCCTGTGGTGGTCACTGAGGACAACAATCTGAAGATCAGTCAGCCTGTGGTGGTCACTGAGGACAACAATCTGAAGATCGGTCAGCCTGTGGTGGTCACTGATGACAACAATCTAAAGATCGGTCAGCCTGTGGTGGTCACTGATGACAAGAGTCTTAGGAGTGTTGGTCAGCCTGTGGTGGTCACCAATGAAAACAATATGAAAGACAATGGTCAGCCTGTGGTGGTCACCGATGACATCTCTGAACAGCCACCAGGAGCAGTAAAGGCTGCTGGTAAGCAGATAAAACTGAGGACGTCCAGCACTGCTGTTTACACTAACACTACACACATAACCACTATCGGCTCTATTCCAAGTTATTGTAACATTTACATTTTACTTTGACATTTTGCTTCCTTCTATTCCATAGACATGTAGCGCTGACCCCCCACAAGGGCCCGCTGTTAGGGTCCCGAGGTTCTTTCCCAGTATGTGTACCAGCAGCCAGGAAAACTGTCATAGTCACTCTTCCGGCTCAATGATCAGTCTAAGGGTAGTCTCTTTTTGATGCTTTATTTTATTATAGCCCTCACCTGTGAAGACTTCAGACCAGATCCCCAAAAAAGAAAGTCCCTCTGTCAGCTCTAGCTCCTCTTCAAAAAAAAACTCCACTCTCTCGGCCTCCTAGACTCTGTTCTGCTGGTTCTCCTCCTACCTACTTAAGAGCTGCATCAATGTCACCTACAAAAAAATGAATAAAAACCAAGCGCTGATGTGGATAGATATGTGTGATATAAATAAATTGTGCTAAAAAATATATATATAAACCAATATAGTTAGTGCTATAATAAAATCAGTAAATTAAAGCTGCTATCAATATAGGGTGATCAGATAACCAAACAAATAGTACTAAGTATAAAATTGATGCGCTTTAAATAAATAGTGCACAATATGCTGCTGCGACTAAGCTTAAATCCAGGAATAAAAAATGCATACATGTGAATAAAATAGATAAATAATTATGGTGCTAATACATGTGTTAAAATTGCCAAAATAAATCTTCAAATTGGTGATGTGACGGTGAATATAAATAAATAATAATGACACTCTGAGTACAATGTCCAGATAGAGATAAATAGTGGGGGAAAGTAAAAAATAATTAAACAGTTCCTTCCCTTAATCCAGATTCATTGACTCACTGGGTTAGATCGTTTGTATCAGGATATTTAGTTTTTCTTGCATCCCACTTTAGCCATAATACTGCTGATGATTTGGCTCTCAGGATAAAGGTTTTATGCAAAGCAAGCAAAGAAAAAATAGATCATTGTGCAGTGAACTTACTAGATAGTGCACAAGCAAAACAGGGACAAGAGATACACTCACAAACTCCCGGTCTATTAGAAGCATTCAACTATGCAGATTGCAGTCAGCCACTGTGGACGAAGTTTCTCATAGAGAAACAGCTGCTGTTAACCTTCAGGTGTATTGCAGCACTGAACGTCCTAAGCTCCTCCCACGCATTACATCACTGACACATGACTTTTGTCCCTGTTTTGCTTGTGCACTATCTAGTAAGTTCACTGCACAATGATCTATTTTTTCTTTGCTTGCTTTGCATGAAACCTTTATCCTGAGAGCCGAATCATCAGCAGTATTATGGCTAAAGTGGGATGCAAGAAAAACTAAATATCCTGATACAAACGATCTAACCCAGTGAGTCAATGAATCTGGATTAAGGGAAGGAACTGTTTAATTATTTTTTACTTTCCCCCACTATTTATCTCTATCTGGACATTGTACTCAGAGTGTCATTATTATTTATTTATATTCACCGTCACATCACCAATTTGAAGATTTATTTTGGCAATTTTAACACATGTATTAGCACCATAATTATTTATCTATTTTATTCACATGTATGCATTTTTTATTCCTGGATTTAAGCTTAGTCGCAGCAGCATATTGTGCACTATTTATTTAAAGCGCATCAATGTCACCTACAACTCTACCTCCTCCTCTTCTATTCCTCTCTCTGTGGGGGGCCCCCAGGCTCTGTTCTTCTTTGGAACCTTTTTATTCTACCTGCACATCTCCTCCCTGGGCCAGTTAATAACCTTTCAATGCATCTCTATGCTGATGACACCCAGCTCCATCTCTCTACTCACCTCTCCTCCAGATCTATCTCTCTGCTCCTCACCTCCAGATCTATCTCTCTGCTCCTCACCTCCAGATCTATCTCTCTGCTCCTCACCTCCAGATCTATCTCTCTGCTCCTCACCTCCAGATCTATCTCTCTGCTCCTCACCTCCAGATCTATCTCTCTGCTCCTCACCTCCAGATCTATCTCTCTGCTCCTCACCTCCAGATCTATCTCTCTGCTCCTCACCTCCAGATCTATCTCTCTGCTCCTCACCTCCAGATCTATCTCTCTGCTCCTCACCTCCAGATCTATCTCTCTGCTCCTCACCTCCAGATCTATCTCTCTGCTCCTCACCTCCAGATCTATCTCTCTGCTCCTCACCTCCAGATCTATCTCTCTGCTCCTCACCTCCAGATCTATCTCTCTGCTCCTCACCTCCAGATCTATCTCTCTACTCCTCACCTCCAGATCTATCTCTCTGCTCCTCACCTCCAGATATATCTCTCTGCTCCTCACCTCCAGATCTATCTCTCTGCTCCTCACCTCCAGATCTATCTCTCTGCTCCTCACCCCCAGATCTATCTCTCTGCTCCTCACCCCCAGATCTATCTCTCTGCTCCTCACCTCCAGATCTATCTCTCTGCTCCTCACCCCCAGATCTATCCCTCTGCTCCTCACCTCCAGATCTATCCATCTGCTCCTCACCTCCAGATCTATCTCTCTGCTCCTCACCTCCAGATCCATCTCTCTGCTCCTCACCTCCAGATCTATCTCTCTGCTCCTCACCTCCAGATCTATCTCTCTGCTCCTCACCTCCAGATCTATCTCTCTGCTCCTCACCTCCAGATCTATCTCTCTGCTCCTCACCTCCAGATCTATCTCTCTGCTCCTCACCTCCAGATCTATCTCTCTGCTCCTCACCTCCAGATCTATCTCTCTGCTCCTCACCTCCAGATCTATCTCTCTGCTCCTCACATCCAGATCTATCTCTCTGCTCCTCACCTCCAGATCTATCTCTCTGCTCCTCACCTCCAGATCTATCTCTCTGCTCCTCACCTCCAGATCTATCTCTCTGCTCCTCACCTCCAGATCTATCTCTCTGCTCCTCACCTCCTCAGTCTCTTCACACATCACTAATCTACTAACCAAGATATCGGTATTTATGTCACACTGCTTTCTAAAGCACAAGCGTTCCACTTAAGCCGGCGATCCATGGATTGAAATTCAGCTGGTTCATCAGGGTGACAGGGGGATTTCGATCCATGTTTGGACACCCTGGTTGTACACAAGTTCATTTATTGATCAACTTGTGTACAACCAGCCTGTCAGGTTTTCCTCAAATGATTATTGCCGCTGGGTATAGCCAGCAACACAAATAATTATTAAACACAAACTGGAAACCGCGCAAAGTTGTGCATAAAATAATAGTGAGCCGCAAACACAAAAGAGGATATCCTCTCTAATATAGTGCTGCACTAATAAATCTTCAAACACAAGAAAAAAGATGAAAAACAAACAAATTAAGTTGAAGAGCTATCCATACAACAAATCTTTAACACAAATAAAGTGCAAGTGAAAACATGTCCCCTTTAAACATATCGAATGAGTGGACTTCAAAAAAAGTGTCCAAGTATCACCAGCGTCACCCATCACCAGGAGGGGTAGATAGGATGCCGGCTTACCAGATAAAAACGCCCGCTTTATTTAGAGTCGTCTACAAGCCCAGGATCAATGATATCTCTCCATATGCGTCTCGGAACCATCCATTTGTGCTGTACCTCAAACAAGTTGTTATTGTCCCCATTAAAAAGCAAAAGAGAGGGATGGAGACATGGTTATGGTAATTGTGGGGCCCAATCAGGTCAACTGCTTTACACCACATATTGTTATTGTCCCCAAGCAATTAGGATCATGCAAAAAGTAAACAAATCTACGCTCCTCAAAGTGTAGAAATCCCTGATCATTTAATATTTAGAACGTTTATTATACATAAAACCGCACTGTGCATATCAGTATAATCACCAGCTGGCAAAACAGTGCGCACTTCCGGTTTACTTCCTGTACTTGATGACATCACAGGGAAGCTCTGCCCGACACGTTTCGTTGGAAGACGTTTGTTTATGACAAAACGCGTTGGTAAATGAGTTAAAGGAGTGGACTTCTTCCTGCCTCAAAAAAATTGTCCAAGTACACTTATTATTTGTAACACTTATCATTGGGCTCTGCTGAAAGGGAAGGCAGCCTGCCGGCAGAACACAATATCAATGCGTGAAGGAGTCCTCTAACTGATGGGGGAACTGAGAAAATTTCTGTCCTTTCATCCATGGAGGAAAGAAAGAGAATTGCATAATCTATGAGCTGCCGCTAAGACAATGGGTCCAAGTACAGACCCCATAAACCCCAGTGATCCTTTCTCGGGAAGCCCCATATTGGTCCCGTTCAGTGTGTGATCTGTGGACTGATGTCTGCTCTCCTCTTTCTGTAGGGATTGATGATGGCGGTCCTTATGCTGCAAATGTCCTTCCACAATTCCTCTGCTCTGCGCAGCCGCTCTACACTGGTAAGAGGAATCATATGGATGGGTTTTACCTGATAGTTACATAGTTAGTCAGGTTGAAGTCAGGTTGAAAAACGACACAAGTCCATCCAGTTCAACCTTAAAAACAATAAATAAATAAAATAAAAAATATTGTACAATCCAATATACCCAATTTTATACCCTCAGTTGATCCAGAGGAAGGCAAAAAACCCCCAGCAGAGCATGCTTCAATGTGCTATAGCAGGGAAAAAATTCCTTCGTGATCCCCCGAGAGGCAATCGGATTTTCCCTGGATCAACTTTACCTATAAATGTCAGTCCCCAGTTATATTATGTACATTTAGGAAAGTATCCAGGCCTTTCTTATAGCAATCTACTGAGCTGGCCAGAACGACCTCTGGAGGGAGAATCTATTCCACATTTTCACAGCTCTTACTGTGAAGAAACCTTTCCGTATTTGGAGATGAAATCTCTTTTCCTCTAGACGTAAAGAGTGCCCCCTTGTCCTCTGGGTTGACCGTAAAGAGAATACCTCAACACCAAGTTCACTATATGGGCCCCTTATATATTTGTAGATGGTGATCATATCCCCCCTTATTCTCCTCTTCTCAATGGAGAATAAATTCAGTTCCTCTAATCTCTCCTCATAGCTGAGCTCCCCCATGCCTCTTATCAGTTTGGTTGCCCTTCTCTGCACTTTCTCCAGTTCCCTGATATCCTTTTTGAGAACCGGAGCCCAAAACTGAACTGCATATTCCAGATGAGGTCTTACTAATGATTTGTGCAGATGATGTCTCTCTCTCTGGAGTCTATACCTCTCTTATACAGGAAAGGACTTTCTCCGCTTTGGAAACCGCAGCTTGGCATTGCATGCTATTATTGAGCTTATGATCCATCAAAACCAGATATCTGTATATGTCCTGGCTGCGAAGGGGGGGGGGGTGCAAAATGGGACATGAAGACCCCTCTGAATCATACATTTTCTCTGTTTTAGGTGAGAACAGCGATCAGAGTTCCGAAGAAGACATCTATGACGTTCCTCGCCCACAGGCCATGAACTTAACTGTTTATTCGGGTAATACAGAAGACTCCTGTGCCCCATCCCTCTCCTGTACTCTGATTAGCTGCCCGGTGCACAGACCTTCCCCCGGGCTGTGTATAGAGATATCCAAACCAGGGCTGGACAGAGGGGTAGGCAGAACAGGCAGCTGCCTTTGGGCACTTCATTAGAGGTAGGCACAAAAACCGGGTTATGGGGGAGTGCGGTACACTTTGACCTTTTTGTGTTTGATTTGTCCCAGCACTGATCCAGGAGCAATAATCAGAAACTAATGAAGGTGTATATAGAGCAGACAACCTGCTCGTGTCTGGTGATTAGTCCTGCCTTTACTGTCCTCAATGAAACAATTAGGAAGACCTGGATGTGAATGCGGGTCACCTTCTCCCACCTTCTCCCCTACTCTGGTTGTGTCAGAAATGGGGAAATGATGAGAGAACAATGGCTGTGTATTCAGGATGATGAGGGACCTTACTAAAGTTCTTCCGTCTTGTGTCTGCAGAGCGCACCACGGGGGTGGAGGAGCAGCAGCGCATCGTGGGGGAGGAGCAGCAACGCACCGCGGGGGAGGAGCAGCAACGCACCGCAGGGGAGGAGGAGCAGCAACGCACCACGGGGGAGGAGGAGCAGCAACACACCGCGGGGGAGGAGGAGCAGCAACGCACCACGGGGGAGGAGGAGCAGCAATGCACCGCAGGGGGGGAGGAGCAGCAACACACCGCGGGGGAGGAGGAGCAGCAACGCACCGCGGGGGAGGAGAAGCAGCAACGCACCGCGGGGAAGGAGGAGCAGCAACGCACCGCGGGGAAGGAGGAGCAGCAACGCACCGCGGGGAAGGAGGAGCAGCAACGCACCGCGGGGGAGGAGGAGCAGCAACGCACAGCCCTGAGTCACCTCCAATTGCACGACCCCCCTTCTTCAGGCGCTGCCAACACAGACGTCTCAGGTCAGTTTGTTACCATAGAGAACATTTTATTTTCAGATTGCCTTATGACATCACTGAACTGTAGGCCATAAAGTGCTACAGGGACAGCCCTACGCGGAAAGTTTCTTTATCGCTTTGGGTTTCAAACTAACTTTTTTGTTTTCTTTCTTCTGTCAAGTTGAGAGACTTCTAAATACTACATGACAGGTTCTCTTCACTGCGTACTACAGACGGTGCGCCCCCTTCCTGTATCTAACAATATGGGGTGACAGCGGTGAAACAACAAATTAAAGAGAGGTGCAAACAAATGCTAATACATGAGGGAGCCTCTACCCCGCCCCCCACCCCCCCATTTAGATACGATAAATATGAAGATACACTCGTGTAACATAGCTACTCCATAAACTGTTCCTAAGAAGTTCATAAAAACCCCATAAGAAGGGTGTTGTACTTTAGTAAGCATCTCCACCTGAGACAGGCGCCAATCTCTGAAATTACAAAAAGGAACACAAGGGGGTGCCAGCTAAGTGCAGCATCAATGGGTGGGATGTGGTAGTAATCGGCCCGCCCCGGGTGTGATGTCACATCCTGCCGCTAGCTGTGAGTGATCATGTGACAGCGGCAGCACTGTCACCACAAAAAGGAACAAAGGGGGCGCCAGCTAAAAGTGCAGCATCCATGAGTTTATTATGATTAAAAAGCCAAATGCAAACTCACAGAATTAGAAAATCAAAGCTCTTATCTGCAGCCAGGCCACATTGGATGGAAGCCGACCACCGGAAGAGCCGCTGGTGACAGCAAACCACGTGTTGTCGGTGAGGAAACCAAGTCCAATGTTCCAGGAAATGAGGAGAGACACTGGGGACACAGAGCAGGATGTGGTAGCAATCAGCCCAACCCAGGTGTGATGTCACATCCTGCTCTGTGTCCCCAGTGTCTCTCCTCATTTCCTGGAACATTGGACTTGGTTTCCTCACCGACAACACGTGGTTTGCTGTCACCGGCGGCTCTTCCGGTGGTCGGCTTCCATCCAATGTGGCCTGGCTGCAGATAAGCTCTTTGATTTTATATTTCTGTGAGTTTCCATTTGGCTTTTTAATCATAATAAACCCATGGATGCTGCACTTAGCTGGCGCCCCCTTGTGTTTCTTTTTGTGGTGACAGTGCTGCCGCTGTCACATGATCACTCACAGCCGGTGTAGTGAAAACTGTCACTTTACAATATCATGTGGTCACTCACAGCCAGTAGTGGGTTATGTAGTGATGATGTCACAGAAACGTGGTGTTTGAGGTGGTGACTGGTGCTCTTGAACTTTCAGGAGTGGTGCTGAAGGTGTCTACAGAAGTTCCGGACGTTTCCTCGCCCGCCTGCGTTCCGAAGAGTCCTGCAGAGGAGAGCTCACCTGACTGAGCCTGACTTCTGGAGTCGCACAGCGAGCGATAACCCGATGACCGGTATACTGTCTTCTGTTTGGCCGAGAGAAAAGAAGATGAAGGAGGGTGACAATGGCCCAAGAACTGTCCCGGACCAGCCCCCTCCTGATCACCTCCAGGTGCAGCTTTCTTTCTTTACATACCCAATCACCCCGCTGAGAGTTATAACCCCGCCTCCCTGACATGGAAAAACAGATGACCATTCTTATATAAAGAACGTCCAGAAAGGATACAAACCTTCTCTTCAAGATCATCATATAAATCCCCCCTGCTTCCCCCCGGTCTTCTCCCCTGTGACTGCACCTTCTCCACCATACCAATCCCCCCATTGTCCGAGCTCAGGGGTCCTCATGTCATACAACTCCCCCCATTGTCCAAGCTCAGGGGTCCTCATGTCATACAACTCCCCCCATTGTCCAAGCTCAGGGGTCCTCATGTCATACAACTCCCCCCATTGTCCGAGCTCAGGGGTCCTCATGTCATACAACTCCCCCCATTGTCCAAGCTCAGGGGTCCTCATGTCATACAACTCCCCCCATTGTCCAAGCTCAGGGGTCCTCATGTCATACAACTCCCCCCATTGTCCAAGCTCAGGGGTCCTCATGTCATACAACTCCCCCCCATTGTCCGAGCTCAGGGGTCCTCATGTCATACAACTCCCCCCATTGTCCAAGCTCAGGGGTCCTCATGTCATACAACTCCCCCCATTGTCCAAGCTCAGGGGTCCTCATGTCATACAACTCCCCCCATTGTCCGAGCTCAGGGGTCCTCATGTCATACAACTCCCCCCATTGTCCGAGCTCAGGGGTCCTTATGTCATACAACTCCCCCCATTGTCCGAGCTCAGGGGTCCTCATGTCATACAACTCCCCCCATTGTCCAAGCTCAGGGGTCCTCATGTCATACAACTCCCCCCATTGTCCAAGCTCAGGGGTCCTCATGTCATACAACTCCCCCCATTGTCCGAGCTCAGGGGTCCTCATGTCATACAACTCCCCCCATTGTCCAAGCTCAGGGGTCCTCATGTCATACAACTCCCCCCATTGTCCAAGCTCAGGGGTCCTCATGTCATACAACTCCCCCCATTGTCCAAGCTCAGGGGTCCTCATGTCATACAACTCCCCCCCATTGTCCGAGCTCAGGGGTCCTCATGTCATACAACTCCCCCCATTGTCCAAGCTCAGGGGTCCTCATGTCATACAACTCCCCCCATTGTCCAAGCTCAGGGGTCCTCATGTCATACAACTCCCCCCATTGTCCGAGCTCAGGGGTCCTCATGTCATACAACTCCCCCCATTGTCCGAGCTCAGGGGTCCTTATGTCATACAACTCCCCCCATTGTCCGAGCTCAGGGGTCCTCATGTCATACAACTCCCCCCATTGTCCAAGCTCAGGGGTCCTCATGTCATACAACTCCCCCCATTGTCCGAGCTCAGGGGTCCTTATGTCATACAACTCCCCCCATTGTCTGAGCTAAGGGGTCCTCATGTCATACAACTCCCCCCATTGTCCGAGCTCAGGGGTCTTCATGTCATACAATTCCCCCATTGTCCGAGCTCAGGGGTCCTCATGTCATACAACTCCCCCCATTGTCCAAGCTCAGGGGTCCTCATGTCATACAACTCCCCCCATTGTCCGAGCTCAGGGGTCCTCATGTCATACAACTCCCCCCATTGTCCAAGCTCAGGGGTCCTCATGTCATACAACTCCCCCCATTGTCCGAGCTCAGGGGTCCTCATGTCATACAACTCCCCCCATTGTCCAAGCTCAGGGGTCCTCATGTCATACAACTCCCCCCATTGTCCAAGCTCAGGGGTCCTCATGTCATACAACTCCCCCCATTGTCCAAGCTCAGGGGTCCTCATGTCATACAACTCCCCCCCATTGTCCGAGCTCAGGGGTCCTCATGTCATACAACTCCCCCCATTGTCCGAGCTCAGGGGTCCTTATGTCATACAACTCCCCCCATTGTCCGAGCTAAGGGGTCCTCATGTCATACAACTCCCCCCATTGTCCGAGCTCAGGGGTCTTCATGTCATACAATTCCCCCATTGTCCGAGCTCAGGGGTCCTCATGTCATACAACTCCCCCCATTGTCCAAGCTCAGGGGTCCTCATGTCATACAACTCCCCCCATTGTCCGAGCTCAGGGGTCCTCATGTCATACAACTCCCCCCATTGTCCGAGCTCAGGGGTCCTCATGTCATACAACTCCCCCCATTGTCCGAGCTCAGGGGTCCTTATGTCATACAACTCCCCCCATTGTCTGAGCTAAGGGGTCCTCATGTCATACAACTCCCCCCATTGTCCAAGCTCAGGGGTCCTCATGTCATACAACTCCCCCCATTGTCCGAGCTCAGGGGTCCTCATGTCATACAACTCCCCCCATTGTCCAAGCTCAGGGGTCCTCATGTCATACAACTCCCCCCATTGTCCAAGCTCAGGGGTCCTCATGTCATACAACTCCCCCCATTGTCCAAGCTCAGGGGTCCTCATGTCATACAACTCCCCCCCATTGTCCGAGCTCAGGGGTCCTCATGTCATACAACTCCCCCCATTGTCCAAGCTCAGGGGTCCTCATGTCATACAACTCCCCCCATTGTCCAAGCTCAGGGGTCCTCATGTCATACAACTCCCCCCATTGTCCGAGCTCAGGGGTCCTCATGTCATACAACTCCCCCCATTGTCCGAGCTCAGGGGTCCTTATGTCATACAACTCCCCCCATTGTCCGAGCTCAGGGGTCCTCATGTCATACAACTCCCCCCATTGTCCAAGCTCAGGGGTCCTCATGTCATACAACTCCCCCCATTGTCCGAGCTCAGGGGTCCTTATGTCATACAACTCCCCCCATTGTCTGAGCTAAGGGGTCCTCATGTCATACAACTCCCCCCATTGTCCGAGCTCAGGGGTCTTCATGTCATACAATTCCCCCATTGTCCGAGCTCAGGGGTCCTCATGTCATACAACTCCCCCCATTGTCCAAGCTCAGGGGTCCTCATGTCATACAACTCCCCCCATTGTCCGAGCTCAGGGGTCCTCATGTCATACAACTCCCCCCATTGTCCGAGCTCAGGGGTCCTTATGTCATACAACTCCCCCCATTGTCCAAGCTCAGGGGTCCTCATGTCATACAACTCCCCCCATTGTCCAAGCTCAGGGGTCCTCATGTCATACAACTCCCCCCATTGTCCGAGCTCAGGGGTCCTCATGTCATACAACTCCCCCCATTGTCCAAGCTCAGGGGTCCTCATGTCATACAACTCCCCCCATTGTCCAAGCTCAGGGGTCCTCATGTCATACAACTCCCCCCATTGTCCGAGCTCAGGGGTCCTCATGTCATACAACTCCCCCCATTGTCCGAGCTCAGGGGTCCTCATGTCATACAACTCCCCCCATTGTCCGAGCTCAGGGGTCCTTATGTCATACAACTCCCCCCATTGTCTGAGCTAAGGGGTCCTCATGTCATACAACTCCCCCCATTGTCCGAGCTCAGGGGTCTTCATGTCATACAATTCCCCCATTGTCCGAGCTCAGGGGTCCTCATGTCATACAACTCCCCCCATTGTCCAAGCTCAGGGGTCCTCATGTCATACAACTCCCCCCATTGTCCGAGCTCAGGGGTCCTCATGTCATACAACTCCCCCCATTGTCCGAGCTCAGGGGTCCTCATGTCATACAACTCCCCCCATTGTCCAAGCTCAGGGGTCCTCATGTCATATAATCCCCATTTGTCCGAGCTCAGGGGACCTCATGTCATATAATCCCCCTATTGTCTGAGCTCAGGGGTCCTCGTGTCATACAATTCTCCCATTGTCCGAGCTAAGGGGTCCTCATATCATACAACTCCCCCCATTGTCTGAGCGCAGGGGTCCTCATGTCATACAACTCCCCCCATTGTCCAAGCTCAGGGGTCCTTATGTCATACAATTCCCCCATTGTCCGAGCTAAGGGGTCCTCATGTCATACAACTCCCCCATTGTCTGATCTCAGGGGTCCTCATGTCATACAATTCCCCCATTGTCCGAGCTAAGGGGTCCCCATGTCATACAATTCCCTCCATTGTACGAGCTCAGGGGTCCTCATGTCATACAACTCCCCCCATTGTCCGAGCTCTGGGGTCCTGATATCATACAATTCCCCCATTGTCCAAGCTAAGGGGTCCTCATGTCATACAATTCCCCTATTTTCTGAGCTCAGGGGTCCTGATATCATACAATTCCCCCATTGTCCAAGCTAAGGGGGCCTCATGTCATACAATCCCCCCATTGTCCGAGCTCAGGGGTCCTCATGTCATACAACTCCCCCCATTGTCCAAGCTCAGGGGTCCTCATGTCATACAATTCCCCCCATTGTCCAAGCTCAGGGGTCCTCATGTCATACAATTCCCCCATTGTCCGAGCTCAGGGGTCCTGACATCATACAATCCCCCCATTGTCCAAGCTAAGGGGTCCTCATGTCATACAATTCCCCCATTGTCCGAGCTCAGGGGTCCTCATGTCATACAATTCCCTCCATTGTACTAGCTCAGGGGTCCTCATGTCATACAACTCCCCCCATTGTCCGAGCTCAGGGGTCCTCATGTCATACAACTCCCCCCATTGTCTGAGCTCAGGGGTCCTCATGTCATACAACTCCCCCCATTGTCCGAGCTCAGGGGTCCTCATGTCATATAATCCCCCCATTGTCCGAGCTAAGGGGTCCTCATGCCATACAATCCCCCCTCCCAATGTCCAAGCTAAGGGGTCCTCATGTCATACAATTCCCCCATTGTCCGAGCTAAGGGGTCATCATGTCATACAACTCCCCCCATTGTCCGAGCTCAGGGGTCCTCATGTCATACAATCCCCCCTCCCAATGTCCAAGCTAAGGGGTCCTCATGTCATACAATTCCCCCATTGTCCGAGCTAAGGGGTCATCATGTTATACAACTCCCCCCATTGTCCGAGCTCAGGGGTCCTCATGTCATACAATCCCCCCTCCCAATGTCCAAGCTAAGGGGTCATCATGTCATATAATCCCCCATTGTCTGAGCTCAGGGGTCCTCATGCCATACAATTCCCCCATTGTCCAAGCTCAGGGGTCCTCATGTCATATAATCCCCCCCCCATTGTCCAAGCTCAGGGGTCCTCATGTCATATAATCCCCCCCCCCCATTGTCCAAGCTCAGGGGTCCTCATGTCATATAATCTCCCCCCCCCCCCCCATTGTCCAAGATCAGGGGTCCTCATGTGATATCAACAACTCCTCAGCACCAGATACCCCAGTCGGAGGATCTACTGTACATGTCATATACAGGGCACAGAATTCCAGAGGAGGGGTGAGAGGGAGGCCCAGGAGAGAGGGAGCCAGGCAGATCGGTATTTCATTGTTTTCTAATTTGTATTATTGTTTAACCGCAACTTTCACTTCACATGTATTATACTTCCAATCACTCAATAAACAATACAATTGTATCTTCATAACTTCCAGATGTTCTTTATTTGGATACCCCAATCCCCCCTCTGCCCCTCTATTGTACCCCAATCCCATCCCCTCTCTGTCCCTCTATTGTACCCCAATCCCCCCTCTGTCCTTCTATTATACCCCAATCCTCCCTCTGTCCTTCTATTATATCCCAATCCCCCCTCTGTCCTTCTATTATACCCCAATCCTCCCTCTGTCCTTCTATTATACCCCAATCCTCCCTCTGTCCTTCTATTATACCCCAATCCCCCCTCTGTCCTTCTATTATACCCCAATCCTCCCTCTGTCCTTCTATTCTACCCCAATCCTCCCCTCTGTCCTTCTATTATACCCCAATCCTCCCTCTGTTCTTCTATTATACCCCAATCCTGCCTCTGTCCTTCTATTATACCCCAATCCCCCCTCTGTCCTTCTATTATACCCCAATCCTCCCTCTGTCCTTCTATTATACCCCAATCCTCCCTCTGTCCTTCTATTATACCCCAATCCTCCCTCCGTCCTTCTATTATATCCCAATCCTCCCTCTGTCCTTCTATTATACCCCAATCCTCCCTCTGTCCTTCTATTATACCCCAATCCCCCCTCTGTCCTTCTATTATACCCCAATCCTCCCCTCTGTCCTTCTATTATACCCCAATCCTCCCTCTGTCCTTCTATTATACCCCAATCCCCCCTCTGTCCTTCTATTATACCCCAATCCCCCCTCTGTCCTTCTATTATACCCCAATCCCCCCTCTGTCCTTCTATTATACCCCAATCCCCCCTCTGTCCTTCTATTATATCCCAATCCCCCCTCTGTCCTTCTATTATATCCCAATCCCCCCTCTGTCCTTCTATTATACCCCAATCCCTCCTCTGTGCTTCTATTATACCCCAATCCTCCCTCTGTCCTTCTATTATACCCCAATCCCCCCTCTGTCCTTCTATTATACCCCAATCCCCCCTCTGTCCTTCTATTATATCCCAATCCCCCCTCTGTCCTTCTATTATACCCCAATCCCCCCTCTGTCCTTCTATTATACCCCAATCCCCCCTCTGTCCTTCTATTATACCCCAATCCTCCCTCTGTCCTTCTATTATACCCCAATCCTCCCTCTGTCCTTCTATTATACCCCAATCCCCCCTCTGTCCTTCTATTATACCCCAATCCCCCCTCTGTCCTTCTATTATACCCCAATCCCCCCTCTGTCCTTCTATTATACCCCAATCCCCCCTCTGTCCTTCTATTATACCCCAATCCTCCCTCTGTCCTTCTATTATACCCCAATCCTCCCTCTGTCCTTCTATTATACCCCAATCCTCCCCTCTGTCCTTCTATTATACCCCAATCCTCCCCTCTGTCCTTCTATTATACCCCAATCCTCCCCTCTGTCCTTCTATTATACCCCAATCCTCCCTCTGTCCTTCTATTATACCCCAATCCCCCCTCTGTCCTTCTATTATACCCCAATCCTCCCTCTGTCCTTCTATTATACCCCAATCCCCCCTCTGTCCTTCTATTATACCTCAATCCTCCCCTCTGTCCTTCTATTATACCCCAATCCTCCCTCTGTCCTTCTATTATACCCCAATCACCCCTCTGTCCTTCTATTATACCCCAATCCCCCCTCTGTCCTTCTATTATACCCCAATCCCCCCTCTGTCCTTCTATTATACCCCAATCCCCCCTCTGTCCTTCTATTATACCCCAATCCTCCCTCTGTCCTTCTATTATACCCCAATCCCCCCTCTGTCCTTCTATTATACCCCAATCCCCCCTCTGTCCTTCTATTATACCCCAATCACCCCTCTGTTCTTCTATTATACCCCAATCCCCCCTCTGTCCTTCTATTATACCCCAATCCTCCCCTCTGTCCTTCTATTATACCCCAATCCCCCTCTGTCCTTCTATTATACCCCAATCCTCCCCTCTGTCCTTCTATTATACCCCAATCCCCCCTCTGTCCTTCTATTATACCCCAATCCCTCCTCTGTCCTTCTATTATACCCCAATCCCCCCTCTGTCCTTCTATTATACCCCAATCCCCCCTCTGTCCTTCTATTATACCCCAATCCCTCCTCTGTCCTTCTATTATACCCCAATCCTCCCCTCTGTCCTTCTATTATACCCCAATCCCCCCTCTGTCCTTCTATTATACCCCAATCCCCCCTCTGTCCTTCTATTATACCCCAATCCCCCCTCTGTCCTTCTATTATACCCCAATCCCCCCTCTGTCCTTCTATTATACCCCAATCCCCACTCTGTCCTTCTATTATACCCCAATCCCCCCTCTGTCCTTCTATTATACCCCAATCCTCCCTCTGTCCCTCTGTGGAGAGGAAGAGAAGAAAAGAGTAGAAATAGAGGGAGAAAAGAGAAGGAGAGAGACAGGGAGGGAGTGGAGGAGAGATGGAGAGATGGGAACTCGTGTACCACAAAGGCAACACACAAATTATGTGGTTGGTACCCCCCGAGTACACATTCCACCTACAGACATACCAAAGCAGAGTCAGTCTACAGTGTCGCATTCAAAGAGAGATCGCCTCTCATCAGAGAAGACCAACGTCCAAGTTTTAGAGTAGCGTTCCTGTTGGTGACGTGCTGAGAGGACCAGATCCTCCATTTTGTTAATTTTCTCTACTTTCTTGAGCTATAGACCAATGGTCAGAGTCTGTGGAGACATGCCTTGGCGGCATCAAGGAGATGCCCTTCTAGAAGAATGGTCAAACATTCCCATAGACACACTCCTAAACCTTGAGGACAGTCTTCCCAGAAGAGTTGAAGCTGTTATAGCTGCAAAGGGTGGGCCAATTCAATATTGAACCCTATGGACTTAGACTGGGATACCATTAAAGTTCATGTGTGTTTTTGGATATAAAAAAAAAAAAAAAAAAAGTTCATGTGTGTGAAGGCAGGCGTCCCAATACTTTTGACGATATAGTGTATTTATGGAGTTATACGAGGAATAGGAAAAATATAAGGATACTGGGAGAGGAGAACCAAGGAGAAGAAGAACAAGGAGATGGAAAGGTTGGATTCCATTGTTTAAATACCCAGGAGGGTTCCCGCATGCATGCTGTGACTTTTTGTCACTTACATCTGGTGAGTGTGGGGAAACGCGGTGTTCGGAATGCAGCACTGAGACGCTATTTTAGACACAGAACACTTTATGGACAAATACTATTTATTATGAACTATTGAGCACTTTTTGGGACTGTAATCTTGTATCGGCACAGGTTCGGATGCTACATTGAGATATGATGATGGCACATGGTAACATCTGATTATTAGACATGCGCTGTGGTAAATATATGTTACTTTCACTTTTATGTTAGACCTGGAATTAGTTTTATGGTGATGTTCTCTATGGTGCTGGTTTCTGTGTCTGTCAGTAGGAGAAAATATTCATTTTTCACAGATTTTTCCTGTCTGAAATGATGGCAGTAAGATTGGTGTTGCTAAATGGCCTCTCTTATCATTAATATGTTTCTGGTCCTTGGAGCCATTGCTGACTAAAGAAAGAGCTTCTTTCCAACGTAGAAACTCCCATGGTCCTCCAAGATCACAGCAACCTTCCTCCAGGCTGGACTCTATTCTCATTCACTAATTATTAGTTCTGTCCTATTCTGGGAGCTCCTCAGACTATTTTTGGCTCTTCGGTATGTCACAAGCTTCCTTTCAGCGAGGTCTGGCCATGCCCAGTGTGTTCTTTATCTCCACACAGGGGGAATGGTTTCCTAGTTGCACACTCTGCAGTCTCGAAGTTTCCTTGGTGTCAAGTTTGTGGCTCTCCTTTTTTAGTCTGCATAGAGGCACAATTCGTATTTCTAGCGTTGAGGATGCCAGTTTAATGCCATGTGATCTTCTTTGATCCGGCATCGTTTTTCTCTGGCAAGTTGTGGATATAAGGCCTTTCTAGACACCTAAAGGAAAAAGAAGGAAAGCACCCGGATTATAGATCCGGGTAAGGAGTTACTTAAGCTACTAGATTGAAAAGTGTATCAAGAATTCAGCTATCTGTATTTACCAAAAAATATAAATGTCTTTATTGAATAATTTAAACAAATAACAATTGAGTATATCGTGCAACAACTTGATTAAAAATCGGAATGGTATGAATGCAATTGGGTCCGCCAGGGCCCAATTGCTTCATGTATGATTATTGGCTGGCCAGACAGAAAGAAATGCCCATACAACACAGTGAACAAAAAACATATAACGCTCAACGCTGATCAGCGTCCGGACGCAATAGGATCTTGCTAGTTGTCGCCTGGTTGTGGTACAATTAGTAAAATAATTTGGTGGTTAGTGGGATATTACATCCCGTATAAATCGAATAAACCAGTTAACAAGTAGAAAGATCCTTGGAGATTGGGGAAGTGAATGCGGGGAGAGGGGAACAGTTGTTTAATTAGCTAAATAATTGGTACTGGATGCTGCTGATTGTCTGGACTGTTAGATAACAGTGTTTTACTTGGTGCCAAAAAAGCAGTTGAAGTCCAGATGATGAGCTGTCCCGTTGATTAATATCAGGTAAGAGAACATTTCATTGATACAGTGTAACTAATGGTAACAATCCATATAAATGATCCAAGCAACAGTCACTGGTAACATTAGCTTGAAAGGCAAGATGAGCACTTAAATAAGTGAAAGTAAATGTAATAAAGCTTTACCGTTCATGATTCTGCTTGGTTAACATTGTCTCCTCTGGGTACCTGTTAAGGGTGGATCGTTCGTCAAGTTGTCCTTTTGAAGGTTTGTTGGTAAGTGCTGCTGGTAGTTCAGCGTTTAGGACAGGAGGGATAGCGGGAATTTCTTAATAATTAGCCGCATAATCTACCTCCTTCTTGGTCCGGTGTTGTGGAAGCCATCCGCCGCTCACTGTCATGGGATTCCCGGTGACAGATCCCGGTGGCCTGTGTAGTACGTACACTGCCGGTGAATGGTGAGGCAATCTGTCTTTCCGGGTGCCGGGTCAATCAGATGGGGCAGGCTGATAGGGCTTGACGAGCTTGACAAGCGACTGCAACTATCAACGCCGACACGTCACGGACGCTCTGAGTGTGAGGAGTGATGCGGTGACAGTTGCAGTCGCTCGTCAAGCTCGTCAAGCCCTATCAGCCTGCCCCATCTGATTGACACGGCACCCGGAAAGACAGATTGCCTCACCATTCACCGGCAGTGTACGTACTACACAGGCCACCGGGATCTGTCACCGGGAATCCCATGACAGTGAGCGGCGGATGGCTTCCACAACACCGGACCAAGAAGGAGGTAGATTATGCGGCTAATTATTAAGAAATTCCCGCTATCCCTCCTGTCCTAAACGCTGAACTACCAGCAGCACTTACCAACAAACCTTCAAAAGGACAACTTGACGAACGATCCACCCTTAACAGGTACCCAGAGGAGACAATGTTAACCAAGCAGAATCATGAACGGTAAAGCTTTATTACATTTACTTTCACTTATTTAAGTGCTCATCTTGCCTTTCAAGCTAATGTTACCAGTGACTGTTGCTTGGATCATTTATATGGATTGTTACCATTAGTTACACTGTATCAATGAAATGTTCTCTTACCTGATATTAATCAACGGGACAGCTCATCATCTGGACTTCAACTGCTTTTTTGGCACCAAGTAAAACACTGTTATCTAACAGTCCAGACAATCAGCAGCATCCAGTACCAATTATTTAGCTAATTAAACAACTGTTCCCCTCTCCCCGCATTCACTTCCCCAATCTCCAAGGATCTTTCTACTTGTTAACTGGTTTATTCGATTTATACGGGATGTAATATCCCACTAACCACCAAATTATTTTACTAATTGTACCACAACCAGGCGACAACTAGCAAGATCCTATTGCGTCCGGACGCTGATCAGCGTTGAGTGTTATATGTTTTTTGTTCACTGTGTTGTATGGGCATTTCTTTCTGTCTGGCCAGCCAATAATCATACATGAAGCAATTGGGCCCTGGCGGACCCAATTGCATTCATACCATTCCGATTTTTAATCAAGTTGTTGCACGATATACTCAATTGTTATTTGTTTAAATTATTCAATAAAGACATTTATATTTTTTGGTAAATACAGATAGCTGAATTCTTGATACACTTTTCAATCTAGTAGCTTAAGTAACTCCTTACCCGGATCTATAATCCGGGTGCTTTCCTTCTTTTTCCTTTATGTAGTTCCCAGTTACAGCTACAATGTATATATCTACATAATTATTGGTCATCTAATTATTTGACCATATACTGGTGTTACTTGTTTCCACTTCCCCTGTCCCCTTTATTTACTTTCTAGACACCTGCCTGCTTTTTATTGGATTAAGAGGCCTGAAACCGTGACTAACGTCTTCAAACTTTTCCCAACATTTCTCTTGCTTAATCATTCTTACCAGTGGGGAGAGGACCCTGGAGGTGACAGAGTGGGGAGAGGATCCTGGAGGTGACATGGTGGGGAGAGGACCCTGTAGGTGACATGGTGGGGAGAGGAACCTGGAGGTGACAGATTGGAGAGAGGATCCTGGAGGTGACATGGTGGGGAGAGGAACCTGGAGGGGACAGATTGGGGAGAAGATCCTGGAGGTGACATGGTGGGGAGAGGACCCTGGAGGTGACAGATTGGGGAGAAGATCCTGGAGGTGACATGGTGGGGAGAGGACCCTGGAGGTGACAGATTGGGGAGAAGATCCTGGAGGTGACATGGTGGGGAGAAGATCCTGGAGGTGACATGGTGGGGAGAGGATCCTGGAGGTGACATGGTGGGGAGAGGACCCTGGAGGTGAAAGAGTGGGGAGAGGATCCTGGAGGTGACATGGTGGGGAGAGGACCCTGGAGGTGACAGATTGGGGAGAAGATCCTGGAGGTGACATGGTGGCGAGAGGACCCTGTAGGTGACAGGTTGGGGGGAGGATCCTGGAGGTGACATGGTGGGGAGAGGACCCTGGAGGTGACAGATTGGGGAGAAGATCCTGGAGGTGACATGGTGGGGAGAGGACCCTGGAGGTGACAGATTGGGGAGAAGATCCTGGAGGTGACATGGTGGGGAGAAGATCCTAGAGGTGACATGGTGGGGAGAGGACCCTGGAGGTGAAAGAGTGGGGAGAGGACCCTGGAGGTGACAGAGTGGGGAGAGGATCCTGGAGGTGACATGGTGGGGAGAGGATCCTGGAGGTGACATGGTGGGGAGAGGATCCTGGAGGTGACATGGTGGGGAGAGGACCCTGGAGGTGACAGAGTGGGGAGAGGACCCTGGAGGTGACACAGTGGGAGAGAGGATCCTGGAGGTGACAGAGTGGGGAGAGGACCCTGGAGGTGACAGATTAGGGAGAAGATCCTGGAGGTGACATGGTGGCGAGAGGACCCTGTAGGTGACAGATTGGGGGGAGGATCCTGGAGGTGACATGGTGGGGAAAGGAACCTGTAGGTGACAGATTGGGGGGAGGATCCTGGAGGTGACATGGTGGGGAGAGGACCCTGGAGGTGACAGATTGGGGAGAAGATCCTGGAGGTGACATGGTGGGGAGAAGATCCTGGAGGTGACATGGTGGGGAGATGATCCTGGAGGTGACATGGTGGGGAGAGGACCCTAGAGGTGGCATGGTGGGGAAAGGACCCCGGTTATGACAGGGTGGAGAGAGGACCCTGGAGATGATGGGGTGGGGGAGGGGAGGATCCTGGAGGTGACATGGCGGGGGGAGGACCCTGGAGATGACAGAGTGGGGAGAGGACCTTGGAGATGACATGGTGGCTAGAGGATCCTGGAAGTGACATGGTGGGGGCAGGACCCTGGAGATGACAGGGTGGGGGGAGGACCCTGGAGATGACAGGGTGGGGGGAGGACCCTGGAGATGACAGGGTGGGGGGTAGGACCCTGAAGATGACAAGGTAGGAAGGGGACCCTAAAGAAGACAGAGTGGGGAAAAGATCCTAAAGGTGACATGGGGAGCAGATCCTGGAATCGACATGGTGGGGGTAGGACTCTGGAGATGACAGAGTGGGGAGGGGTCCTTGGAGGTGACAGGGTGGGGAGAGAACCCTGGAGATTACAGTGTGGGGGTAGGACCCTGGAGATGAAAGGGTGGGGGGAAGATACTTGAGATGACAGAATGGGGAGGGGACCCTGGGGACGACAGGCTTGGGAGAAGATCCTAGAAACCAAAGGGTGGGAAGAGGACCCTGGAGGTGACATAGTGGGGAGAGGATGCTGGAGATGACAGGATGAGGAGGGGACCCTGGAGATGACAGGATGAGGAGGGGACCCTGGAGATGACGGTTGGAAGAGGACCCCGGAGATGACAGGTTGGGGACAGAACCCTGGAGATGACAAGGTGTGGGAAGGATCCTGGAGATTTTAGAGTGGGAAGAGGACCCCGGAGATGACAGGTTGGGGACAGAACCCTGGAGATGACAAGGTGTGGGAAGGATCCTGGAGATTTTAGAGTGGGAAGAGGACCCCGGAGATGACAGGTTGGGGACAGAACCCTGGAGGTGACAAGGTGGGGGAAGGATCCTGGAGGTTTTAGAGTTGGAGGAGGACCCTGGAAATGACAGGGTGGGGAGAGGAGAATGAAGGGGAATGGTCAGTGCAGGAGTTGCACAGCAAAGGGCAAGCTGACTAATAAAGTATGTTTTTAATATGTGTTGGGATATTCAGTGGGTTTAGCATAGACTCTTTGCACATGTTTGTATATATGCATCTCACATAAACTTATGTATGAATTTCCCTACTCTGCGCCCTATTCCTGCGTGTCCGCTCTGTGTCTGTCCTGATAGTGAGGAGTCAGGAATAATAGTTACATAGTTAGTCAGGTTGAAAAAAGACACAAGCTCATCTAATTCAACCAAAAAAAAAAAAAGAAATACAATCCCATATACACAATCCTTCACCCACAGTTGATCCAGAGGAGGGTGAAAAACCCCAGCAAAGCACGATCCAATTTGCTCCAGCAGGGGAAAAAATTCCTTCCTGATCCCCCAAGAGGCAATCAGATTTTTCCTGGATCACCTTTACCTATAAATGTCAGTACCCAGTTATATTCTGTACATTTAGGAAAGTATCCAGGCCTTTCTTAAAGCAATCTACTGAGCTGGCCAGAACCACCTCTGGAGGGAGTCTATTCCACATTATCACAGCTCTTACTGTGAAGAAACCTTTCCGTATTTGGAGATGAAATCTTTTTTTTCCTTTAGACGTAAAGAGTGTCCCTTGTCCTCTGTGATGACCTTAAAGTGAATCGCTCAACACCAAGTTCACTATATGGACCACTTATGTATTTGTACATGTTGATCATCTAATCTTTCCTTATAGCTGAGCTCCTCCATGCCTCTTATCAGTTTGGTTGCCCTTCTCTGCACTTTCTCCAGTTCCCCGATAGGAATAGCGATTCTGTGTCTGTCCTGAGAGTGAGGAGTCAGGAATGGTGATTCTGTGTCTGTCCTGAGAGTGAGGAGTCAGGAATAGTGATTCTGTGTCTGTCCTGAGAGTGAGGAGTCAGGAATAGTGATTCTGTGTCTGTCCTGAGAGTGAGGAGTCAGGAATAGTGATTTTGTGTCTGTCCTGAGAGTGAGGAGTCAGGAATGGTGATTTTGTGTCTGTCCTGAGAGTGAGGAGTCAGGAATGGTTATTCTGTGTCTGTCCTGAGAGTGAGGAGTCAGGAATGGTGATTCTGTGTCTGTCCTGAGAGTGAGGAGTCAGGAATGGTGATTCTGTGTCTGTCCTGAGAGTGAGGAGTCAGGAATGGTTATTCTGTGTCTGTCCTGAGAGTGAGGAGTCAGGAATGGTGATTCTGTGTCTGTCCTGAGAGTGAGGAGTCAGGAATGGTGATTCTGTGTCTGTCCTGAGAGTGAGGAGTCAGGAATGGTTATTCTGTGTCTGTCCTGAGAGTGAGGAGTCAGGAATGGTTATTCTGTGTCTGTCCTGAGAGTGAGGAGTCAGGAATGGTGATTCTGTGTCTGTCCTGAGAGTGAGGAGTCAGGAATGGTTATTCTGTGTCTGTCCTGAGAGTGAGGAGTCAGGAATGGTTATTCTGTGTCTGTCCTGAGAGTGAGGAGTCAGGAATGGTTATTCTGTGTCTGTCCTGAGAGTGAGGAGTCAGGAATGGTGATTCTGTGTCTGTCCTGAGAGCGAGGAGTCAGGAATGGTGATTCTGTGTCTGTCCTGAGAGCGAGGAGTCAGGAATGGTGATTCTGTGTCTGTCCTGATAGTGAGGAGTCAGGAATGGTGATTCTGTGTCTGTCCTGAGAGTGAGGAGTCAGGAATGGTGATTCTGTGTCTGTCCTGATAGTGAGGAGTCAGGAATAGTGATTAATGATGTCATGTCCATCCTGAGAGTGAGAAATCAAGAATATTGATGTGTCCATCCTGAAAGTGAGGAGTCCTGAATAGTGTTGTCATGCCTAGCCTGAGACTGAGGAGTCGGGAACAGTGATGTGTCCATCCTGAGAGTGAGGAGTTGGGAGCAGTGATGTGTCCATCCTGAGAGTGAGGAGTCGGGAGCAGTGATGTGTCCATCCTGAGAGTGAGGAGTCGGGAGCAGTGATGTGTCCATCCTGAGAGTGAGGAGTCCTGAATAGTGTTGTCATGCCTAGCCTGAGAGTGAGGAGTCTGGAGCAGTGATGTGTCCATCCTGAGAGTGAGGAGTCGAGAGCAGTGATGTGTCCATCCTGAGAGTGAGGAGTCGGGAGCAGTGATGTGTCCATCCTGAGAGTGAGGAATCGGGAAGAGTGATGTGTCCATCCTGAGAGTGAGGAGTCGGGAGCAATGATGTATCCATCCTGAGAGTGAGGAATCGGGAAGAGTGATGTGTCCATCCTGAGAGTGAGGAGTCGGGAGCAATGATGTGTCCATCCTGAGAGTGAGGAATCGGGAAGGGTGATGTGTCCATCCTGAGAGTGAGGAATCGGGAAGGGTGATGTGTCCATCCTGAGAGTGAGGAGTCGGGAGCAATGATGTGTCCATCCTGAGAGTGAGGAGTCGGGAGCAATGATGTGTCCATCCTGAGAGTGAGGAGTCGGGAGCAATGATGTGTCCATCCTGAGAGTGAGGAGTCGGGAGCAATGATGTGTCCATCCTGAGAGTGAGGAGTCGGGAGCAATGATGTGTCCATCCTGAGAGTGAGGAGTCGAGAGCAGTGATGTGTCCATCCTGAGAGTGAGGAGTCTGGAACAGTGATGTGTCCATCCTGAGAGTGAGGAGTCGGGAGCAGTGATGTGTCCATATCTTCCTTCACGCACTCTTCCACCATGATATCTTCCTTCACGCACTCTTCCACCATGATATCTTCCTTCACACACTCTTCCACCATGATATCTTCCTTCACACGCTCTTCCACCATGATATCTTCCTTCACACACTCTTCCACCATGATATCTTCCTTCACACACTCTTCCACCATGATATCTTCCTTCACACGCTCTTCCACCATGATATCTTCCTTCACACACTCTTCCACCATGATATCTTCCTTCACACACTCTTCCACCATGATATCTTCCTTCACACGCTCTTCCACCATGATATCTTCCTTCACACGCTCTTCCACCATGATATCTTCCTTCACACACTCTTCCACCATGATATCTTCCTTCACACACTCTTCCACCATGATATCTTCCTTCACACGCTCTTCCACCATGATATCTTCCTTCACACGCTCTTCCACCATGATATCTTCCTTCACACACTCTTCCACCATGATATCTTCCTTCACACGCTCTTCCACCATGATATCTTCCTTCACACGCTCTTCCACCATGATATCTTCCTTCACACACTCTTCCACCATGATATCTTCCTTCACACGCTCTTCCACCATGATATCTTCCTTCACACACTCTTCCACCATGATATCTTCCTTCACACGCTCTTCCACCGTGATATCTTCCTTCACACGCTCTTCCACCATGATGTCTGAGCATCAGACAAACATTTCATCCTCTACAAAGTCAGTGGAGTTAATCTGTGAAGGCAACATCTACATAAAACTGGAGGACTTTCCCACAACTAATAACACGTAAAAGATAGAAAGATGATTTTGGTATATTTTTCTGGGAAGAAATGATAGAGTCCTCATTGTTCATGGCTGTGACAGAATCCGCTGGGCCCTCCAGGTGGGCCTTCCAGATGGGCACATCTGTGTATATACAGTATCTTCTCCCCGTCCTGTAGATCAGACGCGGCTAGGTGCTCTGCTGGACCGTCATTTCCTGAAGGCCGCAGTGCGTAGCTCCTTCACCCTCCAGCCTCCCGAGTTGGTGGAACTCCATTGTAGGTCAGAGATGTGCATTATAGAAAGACACATCTGAGGTTTTATATTGATCAATGTGACAGAATCGAATGGCTCATAGTGTTTGATACATTAATCATCGGCCTGTTGTGTATGGACATTCATAACAATATGGGGGAAGGAAAGTCAGATGATTACAGATACGTTAATTATATCTGCTGTCTGATCCCAGAACATTCGTCATATCCTGAAGCTGGAACCCTAACCCCCCCGCCGCAGGCTGTCTGCTGTGAGTAGACATGATCCTGTTATATAAATCCTCTCTACATCTGATCCCTCCATTCTCTGTATAGAAGATTGTAATCTGGGATAAATCATCCTACAACAACAGAGCTTAATATAACCCTAAGGCCCAGTGACAGTGCAGGTTTCCTCCTCTACCAGGTAGGAGCACAGCCACAGTCATTGATTAAATCTTTCTATGGCTTTCCTGTAATAAATGCCAAGAACTGCACCCCTACAGCAAGCATGTGACCCCCCCCCCCCCCCAAGCTATTAAAGTGGACCTGTACGTCACTATCTTGAGCTACAATAAAGCCTGACTCCAGCCAAATTAGAATTTTGAGGTCAGGTATACATTTGTCTGGGACTGTCCGGGGGAGATTTGTCCTGACCTCTGGTCCTTGTGACACAAAGCAGGAGGCCAGGATTTCACTGCAAACCCCCAGGAGGCGCTGAGAGCAATAATAGCATTGTCATTAATGTTAACCCTTCTCACTCCGCAGAGGATGGATTCTGTCTGTGTTCCTGTTGGAGATCTGTCAGGACAGGAAGCCATGTAAAATCTCCCCAAAAGGAGCACCGAGGGCTGAAGCTCTTTCTGTCCCTGCTTTATCCGAAACATAAAGGCGAACAATGAGTAAATCTGTAGAATAAAATATCTGCTTTTCTGTTGGCCCCTCTTCATCCATGGCCATAGAGAAGCCTACCTGAGTAAACCAGGGGCCCCCCCTTGTATTACTTTTGTTTACTCTCTGCTGTCCACATCACCTATGGCCACCCTTCCTTCCTACTCCTGTCAGAGGGGATAATGACCAGAGGAGGTACCAGGAGGGAGGACTGGACTCGGATGTGGACCTATACCGCCAAGAGCTCTACCAATGTGTTGGCTGTGGAGGCAGTCTATAAGCTTCTTCTTGGTTGATATTTAGTCCCTTTGAGTATTTCTCATGTGATTCCAACTCTTCCAAGTGTTTCGGAGGTTGTCAAATGGATGGCTCTTTTCAACACATTTGGTGGGATGGTCTGAAAGTGAAATGGTTCTGGATCAGGACTTATCAAATGCTCTGCACGGTCACTGGAATATCGTTCTGCTGCAGACCCCTATGTAGTCCTTTTGAAGAAGCTAAGTTAGTTATGTCAATCCCTACAGCAATGTAAAGCATAATAGCTGGAGCATGGAGAACACAGACTGTCCCTATTGTGGAAGTCAAACAACGAGTCTCCTGAGTTATGATTTCTGAAAAATGTACTGCCAGACAAAATGATAGGAAATTCCATAAAATATGGGGACAATGAAAGTCCTACATGCCAACTACCTTAGGTTAGCGGGGTGCGTGGGGAAGGTGACCACAAACTTGGCTCAGTGCCTATCTTCTTTGAATGCTCCCCCCCCCTTTTCTTTTATTGCCCTTTACTGTCCTTGTTCAGCTTTATTATCTTCCATTCTACTTGGCCCTTGAGTGGACCTCTAGGAGTGAAGAAGAGCCGGAGCCACTGCTTGCTACCTGATCTACTATCCCTTCCCTTTATTAGCTTCCCTTCTTTCATGCTGTTCCCTATGGCTCATGGTACAAGTCAAACAAATAGGTATTCGTTTTCTGTGACGCCTTACATACCACTGCTTGCATCTACTGGCAATGTGTATTTGACTTGCTTACAGTGTTCTGCAAACTGATTGTCAATGATATGTAAACTCGTATCTATTTCTATAGAAATGCTTTCTTCTTCGGAAACTAATAAAATGTATTATACAAGATTAAAAATATATAATTACTTACACTATTTTGCCAAAAGTATTGGGACGCCTGCCTTTACACACACATGAACTTTAATGACCTCCCAGTCATAGTCCGGAGGGTTCAATATGGAGTTGGCTCCACCCTTTGCAGCTATAACAGCTTCAACTCTTCTGGGAAGGCCGTCCACAAAGTTTAGGAGGGTGTCTATGGGAATGTTTGACCATTCTTCCAGAAGCCCATTTGTGAGGTCAGGTGCTGATGTTGGACGAGAAGGCCTGGCTCGCAGTCTCTGCTCAAATTCATCCCAAAAGTCTTCTATGGGGTTGAAGTCAGGACTCTGTGCAGGCCAGTCAAGTTCCTCCACCCCAAACTCGCTCATCCATGTCTGTATGGACCTTGCTTTGTGCACTGGTGAGCAGTCATGTTGGAACAGGAAGGGGCCGTCCCCAAACTGTTCCCACAAAGTTGGGAGCATGAAATTGTCCAAAAATGTCTTGGTATGCCGACGCCTTAAGAGTTCCCTTCACTGGAATTAAGGGGCCAAGCCCAACCCCTGAAAAACAACCCCACACCATAATCCCCCTTCACCAAATAATTTGGACCAGTGCACAAAGCAAAGTCCATAAAGACATGGATGAGCGAGTTTGGGGTGGAGGAACTTAACTGACCTGCATAGAGTCCTGACCTCAAGCCCATAGAACACCTTTGGGATCAATTAGAGTGGAGACTGCAAGCCAGGCCTTCTCATCCAACATCAGTGCCTGACCTCACAAATGCTCTTCTGGAAAAATGGTCAAACATTCCCATAGAAACCCTCCTAAACCTTGTGGACGGCCTTCCCAGAAGAGTTGAAACTGTTATAGCTGCAAAGGGCGGAGCCAACTCAATATTGAACCCTACGCACTAAGACTGGGGTACCATTAAAGTTCATGTGTGTGTGTAAAGGCAGGCGTCCCAATACTCTTGACAATATATGCTCGTCTGACTCCGTTGGACAATTCGACCGTGTGTGGGCTCCAGCCAGGCATGTACTGGCCATTGGGACTAGCGGGAGTTTCCCGGTGGGCCTATGGCTCAGTGGGCCAGTCAGGCACAGTCCTGGAGCCGCTCCTCACTGACAGTGAGTGATCGTGATTTCACTCCTGTCGCCAAGGAGCAGCTGCCTACACTTGCTGGAGAGATGATTAGGCTTTCTGCTCCGCCGGCAGATTTCCCTTCCTCTCTCCCCTTATCACTTGTCACTTATCACATGACTGGAGAGAGGAACGAGAAGCTGCCTTCAGAACTGTGAGTACACATGGGAGAGGGGGGGGACACTATGATGTAAGTGGGTGCTGATGGGGACACTTTGATGTAAGGGGGTGCTGATGGGGACACTCTGATGTAAGGGGGTGCTGATGGGGACACTCAAAATTAAAGTGGGCTGGTCTGGTTGAATTCCAGGGCCACATTTGTGTCCCAGTCCAGCCCTGGCTCCAGCGGACTTTTTCTTCCCAAAAGTCCAACGGACCTAGAAATAAAACATGTTTCAAATCTTTCTGACGGACTCGAGTCCAGTCGAAAAATCCACTCGTCTGTATGCTAGTCCGACGGACAAAAACCCACCCTAGGGCAGCTATTGGCTACTGGCTATCAACTTCCCTATTTTAGTCCGGTCATACGTCATCATCTACGAATCTGTCGGACTTTAGTTGATCGTGTGTAGGCAAGTCCGTTCGTTCGAAAGTCTGTCAGAAAGTCCGTCGAACCAGTCTGGTCGAAAAGTCTGCCCGTGTGTACGCGGCATAAGATGACCAATGGCTGAATTCCTCAACATATGCCCTTTGCCATAGTGATTGCTACTTTCAGCTCTCATTGCTGAAGATGTTGCTCAATATGCCTTCATGAATTGTCTTGGCAGTGACCAGCACTGGAGGGAGCAAGGAGCAGCATTCTCTCAGGCAAAGATACTTTATCCCTTCTAGAACTTTATTTATAGCTGCAAGACTGTTGGCCTTATGTTACCACTTGACTCGAGTACAGCCGTGGCCAAAAGTTTTGAGAATGACACAAATATTATTTTTCACAAAGTCTGCATCCTCAGTTTTTGTGATGGCAATTTGCATATACTCCAGAATGTTATGAAGAGCGATCAGATGAATTGCAATTAATTGCAAAGTCCCCTCTTTGCCATGAAAATGAACATAATCCCATAAAAAAACATTTCCACTGCATTTGTGAAGAAGGCCTCAGGGCATCAAAGAAAGTCCAGCGAGCACCAGGACCGTCTTGTACAGTTGATTCAGTTTTGGGATCGGGGCACCACCAGTGCAGGGCTTGCTCAGGAATGGCAGCACGTAGGGGTGAGGACATCGGCACGCACAGTGAGGAGAAGTCTTTTGGAGGGTGGCCTGGTGTCAAGAAGGACAGCAAAGAAGCCACCTCTCTCCAGAAAAAACATCAGGACAGACTGATATTCTGCAAAAGGTACAGGGATTGGACTGCTGAGGACTGGGGGGGGAGTAATTTTCTCTGAGGAACCCCCTTCCTGGTTGTTTGGGGCATCCAGAAAAAACCTCCAGAGAAGAAAAGGTGAGCGCTACCATCAGTCCAGTGTTATGCCAACACTAAAGCACCCTGAGACCATTCATGTGTGGGGTTCCTTCTCAGCCAAGGGAGTGGGGGGGCTCACTCACAATTTTGCCTTATTACACCGCCATGAATAAAGAATGGTACAAAAACATCCTCCGAGAGCAACTTCTCCCAACCATCCAAGAACAGTGTGGTGAGGAACAATGCCCTTTCCCAGCATGATAGAGCACCTTGCCATAAGGCAAAAGTGATAACTAAGTGGCTTGGGAAACAAAACATCATAACTTTGGGTCCATGGCCAGGAAACTCCACAGATCTTAATCCCATTGAAAACTTGTGGTCAAGCCTCAAGAAAAGAAACCACACACAAATTCTTACAAAGTTAAAGCAGAAGTTGTATAATAGAAAAAATGTAGCGCAGTCCAGGCTGGACTCTGCGTGGATCTCCGGGGGGCCACCAGGTAGGTCCTCACAGTGGATACCAAGGCACGGATCAGAGAAGTGAAGACATCTCACGTGGAATTAGAGTAAGAACTTGGTCTCATTCAGATGTGGAGAGAAAAAATACACCTCCACAGATAAAATTGGGGCATTTTTTATTTCTAAAAAAGACTTGTAACAATAAAACGTGATCACTTTATAAAAAACAAAATGGGCAACATGAAGGATGCTGAATAATCGAGACGCGTTTCGACCTAGGGGTCTTCTACTGGGGCATGAAACATCCACTTCAGGTTGCCATATATTTATAAATAAAATGCCATATAAGGACCAATTACAATAGACAAAATCCAGCTATCTCATTGGATAAATCCGGTCACCTGATCATACCTTACATAACTTAACCAGGAAATGATTATCTAATTCTCATTGGGTTTATGTGGTCAGATGGTCTCCCATTAGATGCCGGAAGTGTAACAGAACCAATCATCAAAAGCCATAGGGAACCTTCTTCTTCGCTTCTCTGATCCGTGCCTTGGTATCCACTGTGAGGACCTACCTGGTAGCCCCCCGGAGATCCACGCAGAGTCCAGCCTGGACGGTTTGAGTGTTGGGACATCCTTCCTTATCCCCGGGGTGGCACCCTGCTCATTTGATTCCCTGTCGCTGACAAGGGAATCTACAGGATCTGGTAAGAGTTTTATATATACCAGCGTTTCCACGATTGTTCCATCGGGTCGAGGTGTCTTCCTTGTGGATTTAATCTTCTGTCTAATGTTGGAACACCATCCCTCTTCCAATTACATCCAATTTTTTTTAGTGGGACATTAAACTCTGCACTTTTTCATCGTTACAGACTTTATATTAACCACATTTTATTTGGACATATCACGAATATTTTGCTGGATTGAAGCATAATTTAGGATCACTGTTTGCACTTTGATCACATATATATTTATTGTGCGCTACATTTTTTCTATTATGTATTTATTGTTTTTGTCACATTGTATGTAGCAGCTTTTTCTTTGTATTTTGTTAGCGCAGTGTTTTTTCACTACATAAAGCAGAAGTTGAGTGACATCATACCGGGGCGAATTGCAGAGGTCTTGAAAAAGAGGGGTCAACACTGCAAATAATGACTCTTTGCATAAACTTCATGTAATTGTCAATAAAAGCCTTTGCTAAATCTGAAATTCTATATAATATAATAATATAATAATTCGGTTATACTTCAGTATCCCATAGTAACATCTGACAAAAAGATCTAGAAACACTGAAGCAGCAGACTTTGTGAAATGTAATATTTGTGTCATTCTGAAATCTTTTGGCCACGGCTCCTCTTTGACCATGAGGATTCATGTAGCTGGGAGCAGACCGGATGGAACTTTTCGGTATATACAGTAGAGTCTTAGGGATTTGGATGGTGCTGTAGGACGGGGGATTTCGGGGACAGGAGTGTACAGCCAAGGGAAGAGCTGAACACGGGACGGCCATGCCTTTCCCAGGCTCTCGGAGCCAGCACTGGTATTGCAGTTTCGGGTGGACCCTCACATTGAATGCAGCAGTTGAATGGCCTCGCAGCCTCCCTGCTATGGTAATGTTCCAGATTAATGACACCAGACCAGAAGTGATTGTAAACAGAGATTTGGTATGTATTGTGCTGCAGCTGCCGCCCTGCGCTCCATACACAGGGACTGTGGCCGGCTTTTGTCGCCCCACAAAGGCTCATTGTGCCCAGATTAGAGCTATTTCTCCTCTCTCCTTCCCATAAGAGGATTATGGGTCATACTGCGGCCGCGGCGTGCCCACCGCCATCTGGGATCCCCTTGTCTGGGCTCTTCACCAGGCTGGCCCAGCTGGAGTCCGGGGGGCAGACAATGATCTCTTTGTCAGGGAAATGTATGGAGATGGGGCACTTTCACAACTCTCTGTCGGCCTTATTGAGGAATGTAGAGACACAGGGGGGTGTGCACAGTCCTCCAACCCATGGTGGCCAGATCCTTCATCCTGCCTGGCCAAATAATTCACTCGAATCTCTCATTCCCAGTCTCTGATAAATGGGGGCATCGCAGAGTTTACCCCCCCCCCCCCCCCAGAGGGCAGATCACCTGCTGGTGTCTGTACAGACATACTTGTAATGTATATTGATCTGAGATATGTCCACCTGCCTGGGTCTTAGACCTGCAACTGCCCCAGCCCATCCCTGTGCATCCAGTCATCTATAATACCTCAGATCAGAGTTGGTCAGTATTTTTATGCACAGTCAATGTGTATATACGACCCATGGGTACTTGGCATTGGCTGACTAACCCCGTCTTGTGCCCCCAGATGGAAGCAGGTAGCAGCGGCTATATCAGCACAAAGCAGTTCTGGACTCTTCTGCGGAAACATGGCGCAGAGCTGGATCCTCACAAGCTGGATGTCCTGCTGGCCCTGGCAAACCGCAACTCTGATGGCCGAATCCGCTACCGGGATGTGGTGAACCTGGTGAGTGGCTGGAGAAGGAGTGCTGCCATCTCTGTTGGGGAATGGATCCATGCATGGACTACTGTCTCATTAATGAGTTCTTCTCTAAGGCCTGTTACACAATGAGCAGTGTGAACAGTGAGCTTTGTTGAAGCTTTTATTATACCATTCAGCTTTACCATTTACCATAGCTTTACTATACCATGCCACTTTAACCAGTACCTACCCACGCTATAGCCTAAAGACGGCTACAGCAGGGGCTTATTTTGCCAGGAGGGCATCCATGGACGTCCTCCTGTGATTTCGCTGCCCGCGTATCTCTGAGGCGCATGGGCGGCATGCTCTGTGATTGCTGCGTCCTTAGGACATAGCTGATCACAGGTCGGGGTAAAGAGCCTTTTACAGCGGACCCTTTACCATGTGATCAGATGTGTCCAATGACAGCGGATTATGGTGTAAACACAAGCCAGTTATCGGCATTCCTTTCCTTACGCTGACAACAGAGGAGAGGAGAGCCGGTAACTGGTTGTGTTAAAAGGGACATCTACACTGATTATCAGTGCCTCCTCATCAGTACCAATCAGTGCCACATATGAGTTCAGCCTATTAGTGCAGCCTATCAGTGCCACCCATCAGTGCCCACCAGTGCTGACTATCAGTGCCTCCTCATCTGTACCCATCAGTGCTGCATATCAGTGCCACCTCATCAGTGCAGCCTATCAGTGCCACCCATCAGTGCCCACCAGTGCTGACTATCAGTGCCTCCTCATCAGTGCCCACCAGTGCTGCCTATCAGTGTCTCCTCATCAGTGCCCACCAGTGCTGACTATTAGTGCCTACCAGTTCCACCTATCAGTGCCTCCTCATCAGTGCCCACCAGTGCTGACTATCAGTGCCTCCTTATCAGTGCCCACCAGTACTGCCTATCTGTGCCTACCAGTTCCACCTATCAGTGCCTCCTCATCAGTGCTGCCTATTAGTGACTCTTCATCAGTGCCCACCAGTGCTGCCTATCAGTGCCTCCTTATCAGTGCCCACCAGTGCTGCCTATCTGTTCCTACCAGTTCCACCTATCACTGCCTCTTCATCAGTGCCCACCAGTGCTGCCTATTAGTGCCTCTTCATCAGTGCCCACCAGTGCCACCTCTTCAGTACAGCCTATCAGTGTCCATCAGTGCCACCTCATCAATGCAGCCTATCAGTGCAGCCTATCCATGTCCATTAGTGCAGCCTATTAGTGCCTCTTCATCAGTGCCACCTCTTCAGTGCAGCCTATAAGTGTCCATCAGTGCCACCTCATCAATGCAGCCTATCAGTGCAGCCTATCCATGTCCATCAGTGCAGCCTATTAGTGCCCATCAGTGAAGGAGAAAAATTACCTGTTTGCAAAACAAACTATAAAAAAGATTTTCTTTAATTTCAAAATGTTTGGTCTTTTTTCATTTGTTTAGCAAAAAATAAAAAACCTTCAGGGGTGATTAAATACACCAAAAGAAAGCTCTATTTGTGTGTGTACAGTGTTACATGACCACACAATTGTCATTCAAAGTGTGACAGCGCTGAAATCTGAGAATTGGCCTGGGCGGGCGGGTGGGGGCATGTGTGCGGTAGGCAAGTGGTTCTGAAGCTTGCTAGCCGCTTGTTTAAAGTGGCAATCAGCAGTCCTATTAGGATATGTGTTCAACATTTACAAACTGGAGCTGAATAGTACTTTAAAAGCTTCAGCAAAGCTCACTGATCACACTGCTCTTATGGAACAGGCCTCAGGTCGGGGTCACATATGTGCGGCCGCGGGTTCGTCACTGGGGTCCGTGCATTTCTGTTTACCCGTTCAGGTGCGATTCAGGTTCAAATTCTTGCCTGAACCAAACACGTACAGGACCCTTTTGGAAACTGCACTGTGACCACCCCGTCCATGTGTGAAGCGGGTCCCCTGAGAGCCGGTCACACTCGCCTGTCATATGAATTGGATGTGATGAAAACCACATCCAATTCACAGATATGTGAACCCAGTCTTAGTCTTGTCCTAGAAGGCTGTGTGCAGTGTCCCTCTTTACACAAAGGTCGTAGGTCAGCGACACTTGCAGCCTCACGCTGTGGTCACTATGATCCGGGTCAGTCTTCTATGCAGACATGTCACAGTACACGGGTCATATGGACACACCAGCTGGACCCGGCCTTCATCTATCGATGTCTTTATCACCTTAGTCACTGTGTGTTTGTGGATATAAAATATCTGTCAAAGCTGCACGCCATCGGCTCCATTGCAAGTTTATGAGCCGGAAAACACATTTATCCTCCGATAGAGAGAGAGAGAGAGAGAGAGGAAGGTCATGGGGGTGAGAGAGGCAGAGGAGAAGAGAAGACAGAAGAACAAGTGTGGTGGTAGAAGGTCTGGGAGGGGGTGAAGAGATGTGGGGTGAGATGGAGGAGGGGGTGAAGGGATGTGGGGGGAGATGGAGGAGGGGTAGAAGGTCTGGAAGGGGGTGAAGGGATGTGGGGTGAGATGGAGGAGGGGTAAAAGGTCTGGAAGGGGGTGAAGGGATGTGGGGTGAGATGGAGGAGGGGTGGAAGGTCTGGGAGGGGGTGAAGGGATGTGGGGTGAGATGGAGGAGGGGTAAAAGGTCTGGAAGGGGGTGAAGGGATGTGGGGTGAGATGGAGGAGGGGTAGAAGGTCTGGGAGGGGGTGAAGACATGTGGGGTGACATGGAGGAGGGGTAGAAGGTCTGGGAGGGAGTGAAGGGATGTGGGGTGAGATGGAGGAGGGGTAGAAGGTCTGGGAGGGGGTGAAGACATGTTGGGTGACATGGAGGAGGGGTAGAAGGTCTGGGAGGAAGTGAGGGGATGTGGGGTGAGATGGAGGAGGGGTAGAAGGTCTGGGAGGGGGTGAAGGGATGTGGGGTGAGATGGGGGAGGGGTAGAATGTCTGGGAGGGAGTGAAGGGATGTGGGGTGAAATGGAGGAGGGGTAGAAGGTCTGGGAGGGGGTGAAGGGATGTGGGGTGAGATGGAGGAGGGGTAGAAGGTCTGGGAGGGGGTGAAGGGATGTGGGGTGAGATGGAGGAGAAGTAGAAGGTCTGGGAGGGAGTGAAGGCATATGGGGTGAGATGGAGGAGGGGTAGAATGTCTGGAAGGGGGTGAAGGGATGTGGGGTGAGATGGAAGAGGGGTAGAAGGTCTGGGAGGGAGTGAAGGGATGTGGGGTGAGATGGAGGAGGGGTAGAAGGTCTGGGAGGGAGTGAAGGGATGTGGGGTGAGATGGAGGAGGGGTAGAAGGTCTGGGAGAGGATGAAGGGATGTGGGGTGAGATGGAGGAGAAGTAGAAGGTCTGGGAGGGAGTGAAGGGATGTGGGGTGAGATGGAGGAGGGGTAGAAGGTCTGGGAGTGGGTGAAGGGATGTGGGGGGAGATGGAGGAGGGGCAGAAGGTCTGGGAGGGGGTGAAGAGATGTGGGGTGAGATGGAGGAGGGGTAGAAGGCCTGGGAGGGGGTGAAGGGATGTGGGGGGAGATGGAGGAGGGGCAGAAGGTCTGGGAGGGGGTGAAGGGATGTGGGGTGAGATGGAGGAGGGGTAGAAGGTCTGGGAGGGGGTGAAGGGATGTGGGGGGAGATGGAGGAGGGGGTGAAGGGATGTGGGGGGAGATGGAGGAGGGGTAGAAGGTCTGGAAGGGGGTGAAGGATGTGGGGGAGGTGGAAGAGGGGCAGAAGGTCTGGGAGGGGGTGAAGAGATGTGGGGTGAGATGGAGGAGGGGTAGAATGTCTGGAAGGGGGGAAAGGATGTGGGGGGAGATGGAGGAGGGGTAGAAGGTCTGGGAGGGGGTGAAGGGATGTGGGGGGAGATGGAGGAGGGGTAGAATGTCTGGAAGGGGGTGAAGGGATGTGGGGGAGATGGAGGAGGGGTAGAAGGTCTGGAAGTGGGTGAAGGGATGTGGGGTGAGATGGAGGAGGGGTAGAAGGTCTGGGAGTGGGTGAAGGGATGTGGGGGGAGATGGAGGAGGGGTAGAAGGTCTGGGAGGGGGTGAAGGGATGTGCGGGGAGATGGAGGAGGGGTAGAAGGTCTGGGAGGGGGTGAAGGGATGTGGGGGGAGATGGAGGAGGGGGTGAAGGGATGTGGGGGGAGATGGAGGAGGGGTAGAAGGTCTGGAAGGGGGTGAAGGGATGTGGGGTGAGATGGAGGAGGGGGTGAAGGGATGTGGGGGGAGATGGAGGAGGGGTAGAAGGTCTGGCAGGGGGTGAGGGGATGTGGGGTGAGATGGAGGAGGGGTAAAAGGTCTGGGGAGGCGGTGAAGACATGTGGGGTGAGATGGACGAGGGGTAGAAGGTCTGGGAGGGGTGAAGGGATGTGGGGTGAGATGGAGGAGAAGTAGGTCTGGGAGGGAGTGAAGGGATGTGGGGGAGATGGAGGAGGGGTAGAAGGTCTGGGAGGGGGTGAAGAGATGTGGGGTGAGATGGAGGAGGGCTAGAATGTCTGGAAGGGGGTGAAGGGATGTGGGGTGAGATGGAGGAGGGGTAGAAGGTCTGGGAGGGGGTGAAGGGATGTGGGGGGGAGATGGAGGAGGGGTAGAATGTCTGGAAGGGGGTGAAGGGATGTGGGGGGAGATGGAGGAGGGGGTGAAGGGATGTGGGGGGAGATGGAGGAGGGGTAGAAGGTCTGGAAGGGGGTGAAGGGATGTGGGGTGAGATGGAGGAGGGGTAAAAGGTCTGGAAGGGGGTGAAGGGATGTGGGGTGAGATGGAGGAGGGGTAGAAGGTCTGGGAGGGGGTGAAGACATGTGGGGTGAGATGGAGGAGGGTAGAAGGTCTGGGAGGGAGTGAAGGGATGTGGGGTGAGATGGAGGAGGGGTAGAAGGTCTGGGAGGGAGTGAAGGGATGTGGGGTGAGATGGAGGAGGGGTAGAAGGTCTGGGAGGGGGTGAAGGGATGTGGGGTGAGATGGAGGAGGGGTAGAAGGTCTGGGAGGGGGTGAAGGCAAATGGGGTGAGATGGAGGAGGGGTAGAAGGCCTGGGAGGGGGTGAAGGGATGTGGGGGGAGATGGAGGAGGGGTAGAAGGTCTGGAAGGGGGTGAAGGGATGTGGGGTGAGATGGAGGAGGGATAAAAGGTCTGGAAGGAGGTGAAGGGATGTGGGGTGAGATGGAGGAGAAGTAGAAGGTCTGGGAGGGAGGTGAAGGGATGTGGGGTGAGATGGAGGAGGGGTAAAAGGTCTGGAAGGGGGTGAAGGGATGTGGGGTGAGATGGAGGAGGGGTGGAAGGTCTGGGAGGGAGTGAAGGGATGTGGGGTGAGATGGAGGAGGGGTAGAAGGTCTGGGAGGGGGTGAAGGGATGTGGGGTGAGATGGAGGAGGGGTAGAAGGTCTGGGAGGGAGTGAAGGGATGTGGGGTGAGATGGAGGAGGGGTAGAAGGTCTGGGAGGGGGTGAAGGGATGTGGGGTGAGATGGAGGAGGGGTAGAATGGCTGGGAGGGGGTGAAGGGATGTGGGGTGAGATGGAGGAGGGGTAGAAGGCCTGGGAGGGGGTGAAGGGATGTGGGGGGAGATGGAGGAGGGGCAGAAGGTCTGGGAGGGGGTGAAGGGATGTGGGGTGAGATGGAGGAGGGGTGAAGGGATGTGGGGGGAGATGGAGGAGGGGTAGAAGGTCTGGAAGGGGTGAAGGGATGTGGGGAGAGATGGAGGAGGGGTAGAAGGTCTGGGAGGGGGTGAAGGGATGTGGGGTGAGATGGAGGAGGGGTAGAAGGTCTGGGAGGGGGTGAAGGGATGTGGGGTGAGATGGAGGAGGGGTAGAAGGTCTGATATGGGGTGAAGAGATGTGAGGGGGGGAGATGGAGGAGGGGTAGAAGGCCAGGGAGGGGGTGAATGGATGTGGGGTGAGATGGAGGAGGGGTAGAAGGTCTGGGAGGGGGTGAATGGCTGTGGGGTGAGATGGAGGAGGGGTAGAAGCTCTTGGAGGAAGTGAGGGGATGTGGGGGGAGATGGAGGAGGGGTAGAAGCTCTTGGAGGAAGTGAGGGGATGTGGGGTGAGATGGAGGAGGGGTAGAAGGTCTGGGAGGGGGTGAAGGGATGTGGGGTGAGATGGAGGAGGGGTAGAATGGCTGGGAGGGGGTGAAGGGATGTGGGTGAGATGGAGGAGGAGTAGAAGGTCTGGGAGGGGGTGAAGGGATGTGGGGTGAGATGGAGGAGGGGTAGAATGGCTGGGAGGGGGTGAAGGGATGTGGGGTGAGATGGAGGAGGGGTAGAAGGTCTGGGAGGGGGTGAAGGGATGTGGGGTGAGATGGAGGAGGGGTAGAATGGCTGGGAGGGGGTGAAGGGATGTGGCGTGAGATGGAGGAGGGGTAGAAGGTCTGGGAGGGGGTGAAGGGATGTGGGGTGAGATGGAGGAGGGGTAGAATGGCTGGGAGGGGGTGAAGGGATTTGGGGTGAGATGGAGGAGGGGTAGAAGGTCTGGGAAGGGGTGAAGGGATGTGGGTGAGATGGAGGAGGGGTAGAAGGTCTGGGAGGGGGGTGAAGGGATATGGGGTGAGATGGAGGAGGGGTAGAATGGCTGGGAGGGGGTGAAGGGATGTGGGGTGAGATGGAGGAGGGGTAGAAGGTCTGGGAGGGGGTGAAGGGATGTAGGGTGAGATGGAGGAGGGGTAGAAGGTCTGGGAGGGGGTGAAGGGATGTGGGGTGAGATGGAGGAGGGGTAGAATGTCTTGGAGGAAGTGAGGGGATGTGGGGGTGAGATGGAGGGGGTAGAAGGTCTGGGAGAGGGTGAAGGGATGTGGGTGAGATGGAGGAGGGGTAGAAGGTCTGGGAGGGGGTGAAGGGATGTGGGGTGAGATGGAGGAGGGGTAGAATGGCTGGGAGGGGGTGAAGGGATGTGGGGTGAGATGGAGGAGGGGTAGAAGGTCTGGGAGGGGGTGAAGGGATGTGGGGTGAGATGGAGGAGGGATAGAATGGCTGGGAGGGGGTGAAGGGATGTGGGGTGAGATGGAGGAGGGGTAGAAGGTCTGGGAAGGGGTGAAGGGATGTGGGTGAGATGGAGGAGGGGTAGAAGGTCTGGGAGGGGGTGAAGGGATGTGGGGTGAGATGGAGGAGGGGTAGAATGGCTGGGAGGGGGTGAAGGGATGTGGGTGAGATGGAAGAGGGGTAGAAGGTCTGGGAAGGGGTGAAGGGATGTGGGTGAGATGGAGGAGGGGTAGAAGGTCTGGGAGGGGGTGAAGGGAGTTGGGGTGAGATGGAGGAGGGGTAGAATGGCTGGGAGGGGGTGAAGGGAGTTGGGGTGAGATGGAGGAGGGGTAGAATGGCTGGGAGGGGGTGAAGGGATGTGGGGTGAGATGGAGGAGGGGTAGAAGGTCTGGGAGGGGGTGAAGGGATGTGGGGTGAGATGGAGGAGGGGTAGAATGGCTGGGAGGGGGTGAAGGGATGTGGGGGGAGATGGAGGAGGGGCAGAAGGTCTGGGAGGGGGTGAAGGGATGTGGGGTGAGATGGAGGAGGGGGTGAAGGGATGTGGGGGGAGATGGAGGAGGGGTAGAAGGTCTGGGAGGGGGTGAAGGGATTTGGGGTGAGATGGAGGAGGGGTAGAAGGTCTGGGAGGGGGTGAAGGGAGTTGGGGTGAGATGGAGGAGGGGTAGAATGGCTGGGAGGGGGTGAAGGGATGTGGGGTGAGATGGAGGAGGGGTAGAAGGTCTGGGAGGGGGTGAAGGGATGTGGGGTGAGATGGAGGAGGGGTAGAATGGCTGGGAGGGGGTGAAGGATGTGGGGGAGATGGAGGAGGGGCAGAAGGTCTGGGAGGGGGTGAAGGGATGTGGGGTGAGATGGAGGAGGGGGTGAAGGGATGTGGGGGGAGATGGAGGAGGGGTAGAAGGTCTGGAAGGGGTGAAGGGATGTGGGGTGAAATGGAGGAGGGGTAGAAGGTCTGGGAGGGGGTGAAGGGATGTGGGGTGAGATGGAGGAGGGGTAGAAGGTCTGGGAGGGGGTGAAGGGATGTGGGGTGAGATGGAGGAGGGGTAGAAGGTCTGATATGGGGTGAAGAGATGTGAGGGGGGGAGATGGAGGAGGGGTAGAAGGCCAGGGAGGGGGTGAATGGATGTGGGGTGAGATGGAGGAGGGGTAGAAGGTCTGGGAGGGGGTGAATGGATGTGGGGTGAGATGGAGGAGGGGTAGAAGCTCTTGGAGGAAGTGAGGGGATGTGGGGGGAGATGGAGGAGGGGTAGAAGCTCTTGGAGGAAGTGAGGGGATGTGGGGTGAGATGGAGGAGGGGTAGAAGGTCTGGGAGGGGGTGAAGGGATGTGGGGTGAGATGGAGGAGGGGTAGAATGGCTGGGAGGGGTGAAGGGATGTGGGGTGAGATGGAGGAGGGGTAGAAGGTCTGGGAGGGGGTGAAGGGATGTGGGGTGAGATGGAGGAGGGGTAGAATGGCTGGGAGGGGGTGAAGGGATGTGGGGTGAGATGGAGGAGGGGTAGAAGGTCTGGG
>JBBDGP010005269.1:0-5000 GCA_037952835.1 Lithobates septentrionalis
ACTTATTAGCTGCAGCTTATCATAGCTGTCTCTAATTTCTTCCATATAGTCTTTTATCAGATAGCCGTTTTCAACACATTCTGCTGAGTGTTCTGTTCTACATGTTTTTGTTATCTTTATAATTATTTTTATGATTATATTTATTTTTATTTTTTATTTTGTAAATTGTTGTTTACTGCATTATTTTTAATGATGTTTTTAACGAATTGTTTGATGTGTTATTGTTCCTGTGTGCTGTGGTACCAAAATTGATGCACCAGTACACAGCTTGTATCCCGCTCTGGCCACTCCCCCCACTTTCTCCTATATAATGCTTACAACTGGTCCCCGCCAACCAGCTTGAAAAGGAGCGCGCCCGTCACGTTATTCACGGCCAGCCGGCTCAAGAAACGCGTCACATATTCTGTGACGTCACCATCCCTCGCCTGGATTACAGCTTGCTTTCCAAGCCTCACTCTGATGTCCACGCACCACTGTTGGCCAGACAACATCCAGCGTACTCAGAGACGAATACAGAGACACGCATCCATGGCTTTTAGGGACTGACCTCAGTGATGACCCCGGTTGCCCTTGGGACCATTTTATGCTTATTTTGCTCTGCGAAAATGTGAGTTTACATCTTTGCTGCATTTTTTAATAATTAAAGTTGTTTTACAGTCTGCACCCAGAGGCGCCTCTGTCGTCTTGTCTTTTACAGGGAAGCTGGTCAGAGTTGACGGGAAAATGGATGGAGACAAATTACAGGGAAATCTTAGAAGAAAACCTGTTAGAGTCTGCAAAAGGCTTAAGACTGGGGCGGAGGTTCACCTTCCCAGCAGGACAACGACCCTAAACATACAGCCAGAGCTACAATGGAATGGTTTAGATCAAAGCATATTCATGTGTTAGAATGGCCCAGTCAAAGTCCAAACCTAAATCCAATTGAGAATCTGTGGCAAGACTTGAAAATTGTTGTTCACAGATGCTCTCCATACAATCTGACAGAGCTTGAGCTATTTTGCAAAGAAGAATGGGCAAAAATGTCCCTCTCTAGATGTGCAAAGCTGGTAGAGACATCCTCAAAAAGATTTGCAGCTGTAATTGCAGTGAAAGGAGGTTCTACAAAGTATTGACTCCGGGGGCTGAATACAAATGTACCCCACACTTTTCACATATTTATTTGTAAAAAATTTGGAAAACTATTATTTTCCTTCCACTTGACAATTAAGTGCCACTTTGTGTTGGTTTATCACATAAAATCCCAATAAAATACATTTACATTTTTGGTTGTAACATGACAAAATGTGGAATATTTCAAGGCACTTACATAGATCTCCCAGAGGGGATTTTTTTTTTCTCAACAAAAGTTGAGTTACTCGTTAAAGTGATTGTATAGTCTTGTTATTTTTCCAATAAAATAAACATGTTATACTTGCCTGATCTGTTGCAGTGGATTCGCACAGAGCAGCCTGGATCCTCTTCTAGGGTCCCTCTTCTTTGCTCCTGGCCCCTCCCTCCCGTTCAGTGCCAAGCACCTTGCTATGGGGACACCCGAGCCGAGTCCATTCAGACACGGAGGCGCCCCCCCCCCATCCTGATTGGCTAGCTGACTGTGTCTCAGCCAATCTGGAAGGGTGAATCTCGGACGGCTGAGACACTCGTGGACATCGCTTGACAGAGAAGGACCTCAGGTAAGTATTGGGGGAGCTGAGGGAGGCTGCTGCACACAGAAGGCCTTTTATCTGAATGCATAGAATGCCTTCTGTCTTTACAACCCCTTTAATGACTTAACTCCACTAAGGAAAAAAAACATTCCCCTCTGGGTGATCTATGTACATTGCAGGGATTTTAACAAACTTTGTTGCAGATTCCTACCTTTTGTTATTCTGGAGAAATAGCGGTTTGTTAGTCTGTGTCCTTGTGCTAAGTGAATCCAATGGGAGTAGTTTTATAACTATTAATCAGCTGCTGCACCTGGAGGGCTCTGAGGAAAATGGCAGGGTCTGCATCCCTTTAGACGTGATTTCCTTTGGAAATTTCTCCCCAAAAATTATTTTTTTTTTGTTGCAGGGGATGCTCCAAATCAAAGTTGTATTTCAGTGCAAACTTCTGGGGAAATCAGTGAGACAATCACACAAGCAGAAAATGACATACCTGGGGGGTACATCATCTGTGTACAAAATGCCTCCAGGTTGCCTTATTTAATTTTACAGAAAATTACAGCGGCTGTAGATTGAAAAGGAAAGGTCATTTTTATTAAATTACAATATGACTTATGTCCCAATTGTATAAGCTATATAAATTTTTTATTTTTTTTTGCCAATTTTGTTTCGCACAAAAGTGGAGTTGCCCTTTAAAGCTCAACTTCACCGAAAAGGGGACGTTCCGCTTGTTTGCAGCCTCCCACTGCCTCATTTGGCACTTTCAGGTACCCGCTTTCACTTCCGGTCAGATTGCCACAACGATCTGTACGAAAATTTGCCCCCCCCCCCCGCAACCTTCTGGAACACATCACAGGTCCCAAAAGACTGCAGGACCATTCACAAAGCGCAGCAAAGCTCGAGCATGCGCAGTAGGAAACCAATGGCAATTGAAGAATCGGCTTGGGTGAGGACATTGCGGGCTCCCTGGACAGGTAAGTGTCCTTATAGTAAAAATCAGCAGCTACAGTATTTGAAGCTGCTGACTTTACATTTTTAGGGGAGGGGGGGGGGGGGCTAGAGCTCCTCTTTAATTAAAGGGATTGTGTAGGAAATAGGGATATGCTCTGGAGATTGCTACAAGTTATTATTAAAATATAACTAAAGGCTCTGATTAAAAAAAAAAAACTCATGGCAAAATTTAGTTTTTTTTATCAGAGAGGGATTAGAACCCTCTGCCAGGTTATTATTTCTGCCTATTGGGGAGATTCACTCTCTCGATTTGTTCTGTTTACTGGTATCACCAACCATAAAAGTGACAGAAAAACCCTCAAATTTTGGGATGTCACAATAGGGATAGAGGGGGAAATCTTCCAATGGGGACACCAGTTCTGATGAACCGGTTGACAAGGGTTAATTTCACTTTGGGGAGATTTTCTCTAAATTCCTGTTTTGGCTATGGGACAGGAAGTGAAAATAAACTTTCCCAATAGGATATAGATGGCAAAAAACCTGACAGGGGTTCTAAAAAAACAGAAGGGGAGCTGTCCCTTTTCGCCTAGGCAGGTCACGATGAAGGGACTTTGCTATTGGGCCGCACACTGGTGTAGTGGTTAGCACTTTTGCCTAGCAGCAAAAAAGGGTCGCTGGTTCGAATACAAACCACGACACCACCTGCCTGGAGTTTGCATGTTCTCTCTGTGCCTGCGTGGGTTTCCTCCGGGTACTCCGGTTTCCTCCCACACTCCAAAGACATGCTTTTAGGTCAATTGGATCCTGTCTAAATTGTCCCTAGTATGTAGTAATGTGAGTTAGGGACCTTAGATTGTAAGCTCCTTGAGGGTAGGGACTGATGTGAATGTCCAATATATATGTAAAGCGCTGCGCAAAATTGACAGCGCTATAAAAGTACCTGAAATAAATACATATAGAGCAAAGCGGGCTGTGTCTGTGTCCACACTGAATAAACTGAGCGGACATGGACCTGTCATCCACCCGCTCTGCTCTGATCAGCAGAGGATCAGCTGACAGATTCACTGCTGATCAAACAGTGTCCGCTCCGTGTGATAGGGGCTTTACATGAGATATAAAAAAAACCAAAAAGTTATAAAAATAAAAATTAAGATATTGTTACACATTCATTATGGCTGACTAAAAAAAATAAAAACATGTATGGCCAGCTTTAGACCCCTTTCACACTGGGGCGGTTTGTAGGCGTTATTGCGCTAAAAATACCGCCTGCAAACCGCCCCAAAACAGCCTCCGCTGTTTGTTCAGTGTGAAAGCCCGAGGGCTTTCACACTGAAGCGGTGCGCTGGCAGGAGAAGAAAAAATCTCCTGCAAGCCGCATCTTTGGAGCGGTGAAGGAGCGGTGTATTCACCGCTCCTGCCCATTGAAATCAATGGGACAGCGCGGCTATACCGCGGCAATACCGCGGCTATAGCCACGCTACACGAGTGGTTTTAACCCTTTTTCGGCCGCCAGCGGGGGGTTAAAACCACACCGCTAGCGGCCGAATACCGCGGTAAAACAGCGCTGAAAATAGCGCTGTTTTACCGCCGACGTCCCCTACCGCCCCAGTGTGAAAGCAGCCTTAGTGAACAATCCCTATACTCAGAGCCAGAGACTGGCTCATCCAGTTCTTCCCATATAACAGAGTATACAAAACAAAAACTAGACACAGACTGAAGTGGATTTTTGTTTTGTGTAACAAAAAAAAAAAAAATCAGTTTTGTAATTACAAATAAAAAATCTCTAATAATAACAACGGCCAGAGATTGCCCTGAAATAGAGCTGAATCTATGAATGCTGCAGTGCTGGTCTTTGGCCACAGGAGGGGGTTACTCACCTTCTGTTGTTGTGAAGTTGCTGTGGCTCTCGTATAGGCACGGCTGGAACCTGTTTGGGTGTCCGGTTCAGTGAGAGTGCATAGCTGGGAGATACCCACTTCTGAGAAGGGCTGGCCCCCTGGTGGGTAGCAGAGCCACCCCACTGCCAGGTGGTGCTGCTGCGGAATGGAGGCCGGGGACCAGAGGCACCACCTTCATTGTCCTTGTGGTCCATTGAGCTGAGTTCATGGGACTCGGACCATCCCCTGTAGAGAAAATACAGAGAATGGTAAAATGTGTATAGTTCTGACACATGTACAGACACAGAGTGTGAGCACAGCCCCCCGGCTGATGGAGAACGTTACAGAGCTCTGCAGCTGGATCTGTGTTTGAACTTGTCCAGTGAGGGTTTAAACGGGTGCGGCTCAATAACTAGCTCCGTAATAAAGTCTCACTATGAAAAAAAATAGGGACAGCCTTCCGACATCATGTAACAATTCACATGTCTAAGAGCAACATTCAGGAGAATTTAATGTGTAATTCCACCTCTCT
>JBBDGP010005269.1:7500-72294 GCA_037952835.1 Lithobates septentrionalis
CGCCACTTCAAATCTGTAAACATCGAATAGTTTTTGAATGTATGTCATTGAATGTATGTCAGTACGTCAGTGTATGGGCTTGACAGCACAACCTTTCAAAAACAGCATTAGGAACCAGCAGATTCCTACCACTGCTATTCACACCGAGGAAATCGCCCGTGCGAATGTAGCCCAAGACACAAACGTTTCATTCCTTCATCCCATTCAAATAGTAAATGCTGGATGAAGCATATAGCCAAGTTAACAAAGAACCGCATTCTTAGGAAGTAGCATTTCCCATTTGATCAGGTGCAGAAAGCAATCCGAATACAAGGCATGTCTGAACTTCTGGTCAATACTGCATTCATGTCACCAGAATACATCCACAGATCATCCAACCCACATATTTGCAGACATGCGTTACAACTTTCTTTGATCTTTCAGGTCAATCAGTTTACATTGCAGATCAAATACTCAAAGGAGCCTGAACAGTAAAAAAATGTACTTTGTATTAAGCTGCCCTGAGTTTTTAATCTTGCGTTGTCCTCCCTTTGGCTATGAGAATGGCCTGTGAAGCACAAAGAAGGGATTAATGGCCCTTTGATATGCAACCTAGTAGCTTCAAGTCCATCTAAAAAGCAACCAAACCCAATGAGAGGAGTCTGTGGTGTGCACACATTCCCTAGCAGAGAGGAGAAAGATATCATAGAGGTGACCACAATCCTCAGAATGAGGAGTAATTATGACACAAAGGAAAGTTTGGGATACTGCACTTGGCATGTAATAAATAAAGCGGAACTTCACTCTCTGTCAACATTGACTATGTTTTCACCCTTAAGTGGAGTTCCACCCAAAAGTGGAACTTGCGCTTATCTGCTTCCTCCCCGCCGCCGGTGCCACTTTTGGCAACTTTCAGGGGAGGAGGGGGGTACCTGTTTTTGACCTTTACCCAGTTCCAGGAGACCGCGCCGCCCCTTGGACGTTCGGCCCCCTTCCTCCGCCGCCGGGCCAGTTAGAAAGGACGGCCAAAAGGCTTCACTGCCGGTTTCCCTTAGGCCCCTGTCACACTTGTGTGACTTGTACTGCGACTTGGGACTGCAAAGTCGCATGGCAAGTCGTACCCCATGATTTCCAATGAGTACCATTCATATCTGTGCGACTTCAAGTTGGACCAACTTCAAAGTAGTCCCTGTACTACTTTGGTTCGACTTTGATGCGAGTTGAGGTCCATAGACCTCAAGTTTACACAGGCATTCCCTGAAATCACGAAAGTCACGCGATCTTAGTGGAGAAGGCGGCAGCAGCACCCAACAGCCGAATCGAAAATCGCCTGCGGTGCTGACATTGCGGGATCCCTGGACAGGTAAAAGTGTCCATATATTAAAAGTCAGCAGCTACAGTATTTGTAGCTGCGGACTTAAATTTTTTTTCCCCAGGAGGAACTCCTCTTTATGCTGCTAGCATTAGTAAACAGATAGGAAGATATATCATATTTACTCGTTCTAAACTTTTTTTTTTAACTTTTCTTCAGTTAGTTCCTGGTTTCCAGGCCTAGGTAACTAACTCTGCTTATGTGACCCTTTCTGTGATATTTGACTGTGATATTGGTTATCATTGAATACTTTGGCCCTTGACTATTTTTAAATAACTAAATCAATTAATAAATAATTAAATAATGTCATACATCCCAGGAGTCTTGGGGGGGGGGGGGGGTTCCCTCAGCTAAGCACACCCTCCTGCATGCCAAGCTAAGGGCAGATGGATTCCAATAAGTAAATGCTACATAAATCATCTGCCCTTACTCAAGATGGTCATGGCCAAAAATGTTAGGGGGTGTTTTTCAAAGTGATTTCTCAGCAAAATAAAGCATAGAGACATGGATGGATGGGAGAGTTTGCTTTGAAGATTACAAATGAGTTAAATAGTGTTTTTAGTTTATGGTGCTCAGATACAGTGTAGTTCCTCTTTACATACAAAGTGCAGCAACCCAAAGTACCGTACTTATCGTCGTATAACACGCACATTCATTTTAAGAGGGAAGTTTCAGGAAAAAAAACTTACATTTTAAATAAGGAACTTTGAAGTAAAATAAGGGTCAGTGCCCACCTGCAGTGTCACCATTGCCATCAATGCAGCCTGATCAATGCCCATCTGCAGCCTCACAAGTGGCATCAATGCAGCCTCACCATTGCCATCAATGCAGCACTGACGGAGCTTGTCCCGCCCCCCTCCCTGTCCCCTCTGAGGCAGCTAAAATTGAAGTATTGGCGTATAACACGCACACGCTATTTGCACCCGATTTTCATGGTGAAAAAGTGAGTGTTATACGCCAATAAATACAGTAACTGATCAGCTCCCAGTATTCCAGGGTCACATCAGTAAAAAATGAATACCAATCACAACATTAGAACTGATAAAAAAATGTCTCCTGAATTCAGAAGCCAGTTGGCCCACCCTAGGAACCAGTAAGCACGTTTGGACAGCATGAGTTTTTACTGACCACAAAAGAATGCTATAACTTGGTGTCCATTGTAAAATATTATAGGCAATCTGTCTACATTTAAGCAGACTTGCAGCAAAAAAATGTATTCTGCTTTATTGTAACATTCAGCCTGTATTGCTTATTTTAATGAACACTCCACAAACAGCACCGTTTTCCAAACTAATTCTTCAGTACCCAGTCATGTGATAAACACCAACCCATCGGTTATGTGGCCTCTAGCAGAGAATGTTGGGACTTGCATTCATTTTAATCCCTGATTCAAAGTTCTGAATTATAAAGCTTGTCTGAGAGTTCAGAACAAAAAGGGGGTGGAGAACTGACGTTACACTCTGCAGTGGTCAGTGAGGAGAGCTCTGAGAGCTGATTGGAGGGAAGGGATACATCCCCCTTCACACAGGCACAGCGTTGAGGCTATCAATCACAGGCTGTGTGCTGGAGCTGGATAGAGAAAAGTTCACACTATAGAGCAGGAGTCTTCAAACTATGGCCCTCCAGTTGTTCAGGAACTACAGTTCTCATCATGCCGAGTCATGTCAATGAATGTCAGAGTTTTACAATGCCTCATTGGATGGGTAGTTCCGCAACAGCTGGAGGGCCGTAGTTTGAAGATCCCTGCTATAGAGGGATATGCTTTGTTCATATCTCATGTCTGAAATTTACAACCATTTTAATGAGATTATGTCATGTTGCCCACTCAAAGTCTTTAAAAAGCCAACCCCTTACACATATACTTGTCTTCAGCACCCACCTCTTCATTGGAATCCTCACAAAATAACTGGTGCTTTTAAAGCGGAGCGCCGCCAAAAATTTTTTTTTTAAAAGTCAGCAGCTACAAATACTGCAGCTGCTGACTTTTAAAACATGGACACTTACCTGTCCAGGGCGCCCGCGATGTCGGCACCCGAGGCCGAACCGTCTCTCCGTCCTCGGGTGCTGCTGCCTCCATCTTCGGTAAGGGAATCAGGAAGTGAAGCCGTGCGGCTTCACTTCCCGGTTCCCTATTGCGCATGCGCGAGTCGCACAGCGCAATACGGATGGTCCCTGCTGCCTCTGGGACCCGTGTGTTTCCCAGCAGGCAGCGGGGAGGGAGCAGGAAGTGGTGTAAATAACCGCAGATTCTGCGGCTATCTATGCCGGAAGTGAGTACAGATACCTGTAATATACAGGTATCTGTACTCCCCTCCCCCCTGAAAGGTGCCAACTGTGTCACCGGAGGGGGGGAGGAATCTGATGAGTGGAAGTTCCACTTTTGGGTGGAACTCCACTTTAAGTATGGGAAAGCCCGAGACCTCCACCCAGGATGCACTGCTCAGCCCTGAGCATCTAATTGCCAAGTGTGAACACTGTCCTCCAAGGAGGATGGCATCAACTCGCGGTAAGCCCTCAACACCGAGCTTACAAACGGGTTTAAAATCCCAGCCCAGAAACGGCGAGTGGCAAAAGCTAGTGGATCGAGGAATTAACCTTCAGAAAACTCTGACCTTGTCCTTATTGCTAAAATAAGTCTGTATTACTGTTTGAGCATAAAGCACTGTTTAGGTTTAAACAAGACCTAAGTGCTTGAAGGGCAGGTTAAATAACATTAACAGAAATTTTTAGAAGAGCCCACTGTACCTTCGTGGCACCCCATCGTCATGAGGAGGTATGATTACTACTTTCACTGTGACTGAAGTCCGGAGAAGATCGATCATCTGATCATGGGTCAGCGTCACCACGGCCACCTTGCATATCTCGACCAGTCGACTGCCCTGGCGCAAGCCAGCTTGCCAAGCAAATCCATAATCCTCAACCTCTGCTACTGTGCCATCATACTTGACATGGAAGCCAAGCTGGCCAAGTCCATTACGGCGCAGGGTCATGTCTATTGTATCACAGCCCGTGGTCATGATCTGGAAAATAAAAAGGTAGGTGTTAATTTTGTGTACACATTACAGGTCGCCCTAGCATTCCTTTTTCTGTGGTATCCCAAAGAGAATTTCCAATAAGATGCTTTAAATGGCCATAATTTACAAACCTTTCACAAAAGGGCCAATATAAAAGGGAGGTTTTATTAACATTCATTAATAAATAAGTGAATCTTTCAGATTATCAGTAGGGAAGAATAAGAATAAAAGTGAAGCAGTATTTTTTCAGAATCTCCATGACAAAAACTATAAAAGGTATGTACATGCCAATTATCTCCTCTTTTCCAATGTTGGTCATTTCTTGTTTTAGCTTCCAAAAGCAACACTCTTGATTTTGAGCATCATTGGCAACAAATGGTACCCTACACTCCTTCCCGGTCCCGGCTGTACTTCCCGGTCCCGGCTGCCCCTCTGTGGGTGGGGGATGAGCGGTCAGTGCCCACGCAGCCGGTGCAATGGTTCAGGGATTTGAAATCCCCGCTCTTCTCCCTGCAGGGCTTCAGGAACAGATCACAGCAATGTTGTGTGCCAATGCTGACCAATCAAAATCGTACCGATCCTTCCCTGAAGCCTTGCTGAAAGAAGAGGAGGTAAGTAGAGCAGGGATTGGGTGGGGGTTAGGCTCATTATTTCTGAAAATGTGAACTCACACTTTGAATTATCAAATTTGCAGACAAAGGAGACATTTCCCACGTGAGATGTTTACTAGTGGAAGTTAGAGGCATCTAAACACTCAACAGGTTGTTTCTGGTATCATCAGTATATTTCCTCTGCCCAATACTTCCATATCTGCCCTTATATATCAGAAACCAAAGATAACGTATAAAAATCTTACTCACCTTTAACCTTTGAATAATCTCCCGGATATCTTCTCCAATACTATCCAGTGTCCTTACAAGGATATGATCACCGCGACCATAAAAGATCTTGAGGGACAGTGGTTCCGGTGTCCAGCCAATTACATCAGCGCAATAACAGTTAAACACCACTTCCTTGGTCACAGTCTCTATCAGAACCATGAACTCATTTGAGATGCCTAAAATGCACTCTGTCTCAGCTGCCTGGGAGAAGTCTTGAGCCATGACCCGCCAGCACAGGGCACCAGTACTGTTCAGCTCCGCTCCGGCCCGTGCTCTGGTCCTCTCCTTCTTCTTGGAGGTCAGGGAGATTAGGTTAAACTTGCCTGTGGTATCGATAGGCGTATTGGTGACATAGTTCTCAGCCAAGTCCTTGAGGTATTCCTGCCTTGTACGAGTAGCCATTGTGTGGAATTTGTCTGACTTGTGGGCCGCATTCTCTGCGTTAATCACTTTGGCCAGAAGAAAGTCACGAAACACATCAGATTTCCGAAACGTGACACCATTGGGGATTGGAGGACCAAAAGGAGGGACATCTTTGGATCTTGTTACAGCCACTCTGTTGAGAAGAAATAGGAGTACTAAATAGACCACACTGTCACAAACAATGGTAATGTTGTTTTTTTTTCTTTAAATCATTTCCATGGCCCCAACAAATTCTGTTGCCCTAAAAGCACAAAGGTCATCCATCCCAGCCACTGTCCCCAACAAAGCTTACAATCTAATGCCCCCACCAGTAAAACACACACAAATAGTAAAACCACATTTTTATGTGTAAGACCGTCAAATCACCAGAATGTTTTTTGGAGATTTGGACGGAAACCAAATGAAACAAGGGAGTGAACTTATCATGTGGATAGTGTTCCAGGATGCAAAGAGACACAAGATCCCAGCAGTGTAAAGCAAGGAGTATGAACTACTTAACCATTAAGCTGCCTATAGTACTACCGATATGGTCATTTGGATAATAACCCCTTTACCAAAGTAATATTAAAGTTTTGTTTTTTGTTTAAAAATAACAAACATGTTATACTTACCTGCTCTGTGCAGTGGTTTTGCCCAGATCCTGCTCTTCTCGGGTCCCTCATTGGCATCCCCTGGCCCCTCCCTCATGCTGAGTGTCCCAACAGCAAGCAGCTTGCTATGGGGTCACCTGAGCGAAACCGCTGCTCTGGGTGTTCATTCAGACAAAAAGCCGTGTCTTGGCCCCACCCCAATCTCTCCTCATTGGCTCACTGACTTTGATTGACAGCAGCGGGTGCCAACGGAGCCTGCTGCTGCGTCTCAGCCAATCAGGAGGGAAAGTCCAGGACAGTTGAGGCTCTCGTGCAACATTGCTGGATCAAGATGGGGCTCAGGTAAGTATAAGGGGGCCTGCTGCACACAGAAGGTTTTAAATATTAATGCATAGAATGCCTTTAGAACCACTTTAAGGCCAAGAGTGGCTTATGTGTTTGTGACCGTTTGATCAAAAAGTTTTTCTTATGGCTTTTAAGTCAACTGCTACAAAGTTCTCAAGCAAAGTGAAGTAGTCAGTTTCCCAATTACCAATAAAGCGGAGTTTAGGCCATGCTGCTTTATTCACCACCAGGGTTGAGCTCAGGTGTATATGCTAGCCCAAACCTGTAAACCTTTATTAAATGCAAAAGCCAAAAACACTCACAAACATGGGTAGGAACAAGCGTTCCAATACTCAACTTCAGCATTAGGCAATGCCATATTCCCTGCAGTAGGAAGGCTGACGTGTTTCGGGGGACATGCCCCCTTCTTTAGAGCTCTGAGGAAGGGGGCATGTCCCCCGAACTGTGCCAGCCTTCCAACTGCAGCAAATTTAGCATCGCCTAAAGCTGAAGTTGAGTTTTGAAACGTTTGTTCCTTCCGAAGTTTGTATGTATTTTGCTTTTGCAATTAAAGGTTTACAGGTTTGGACTAGCATCCAAATACACCTGAGCTCAACCCTGGTGGTGAATAAAGCAGCATGGCCTAAACTCAAATTTAAAGTGTTTGCTACCCCAACATTTCATATTTCTGATATGTGCCTGCTGTACCGTGTGCACCTCTGAATTGGACTTTTTAGGGTATCCAAAATTTCAATGACATATAAAAAATATATTTTATTTGGGATAAAAAAAAATATTTGCATACAAAGTTTAAAATCAGATGGCAGTTTACATGACAGATAACTATTTGAAACAGTCAACATACAAATATGATGAAGATAACAAAATCGCCATCTGTGTAGGTGCACGTGTGTCAGCGTCTATTTCCCATATCCCTTTTTTTTTTAACATAAAGTTACCGTAATTTATTTTCAATAAAAAACAAAAACCAATAAGCAATGGTAGCGATAAATTTAGTGCTTGCAGTCGTTCCTTGTAATTGAGCTCCTCCAGTCCCCTTATTAATTTTGTTGCCCTGGACTCTCTCCAGTTCCAGCACATTCCTTCTAAGGACTGGTGACCAGAACTGGACAGAATACTCCACATGTGGCCTAACCAGAGTTTCATAAAGTTTTATGCTAATATTCTGCCGGATTTGGTAGCTGCAGCTTGACATTGCATTCTTTTACTCAATCTGTCATCTACTAGTACCCCAGATCTTTCTCCATCCTTGATTCCCCCAGCAGTTCTCCCCTAGTAAGTAGTTTGCATTTATCTTTTTTGCCCCCAAGTGCATACTTTACATTTCTCCACATTAAACCTCATTTGCCACGTATTTGCCTACTCCATTATTTTGTTCAGGTCTTTCTGTAAAATGTCTTTAACCTGATGTGTAGTTATTACCCTGCTTAATTTTGTGTCATCCACAAAAACTGAGATTGAGCCTTTTTATCCCATCCTCTATATCATTTATGAATGAATTGAATAGAATTGTTCCCAAGACAGAACCTTGCAGTACCCCACTCACCACTCCAGACCTGAGTACACGTTATTTATCACCACCCTTTGGACACATCCCTGTAACCAGTTTTTTACCCAAGAACAAACCTTATGGTCCATGCCTGCAGACCTCAGCTTGCAAGTTAAGCACTTATGGGGGACTGTATCGAATGCTTTTGCAAAATCCAAGTACACTAAATCCACATGTCTGTCCAGATGGCAGCTCACTTTCTTGTAGAATCTTAACAGATTGGCCTGGCAAGAACGACCTTTCATAAACCCATGCGGATAACTACTACTGATATTTTGCTTGAGAACTTTGTAGTTTGACTATGTTTTTGGCTTTTGTATTTAATAACAGTTGATGGTGGTAATGTAATAGGGCGTTTGTGCCCTCATGAGTCTTTTTACAGTTTTTTCACTTGAGGAAGGCACCATCGGATTGAGAACTATGGGTCGTAACACCATTGGTGTTAGAACGTTTCTGTGGGCTAGTCCGAACCTACCTAAGCTATCCTGATAGGAAGCTGTCAATGCACAAAGCCAATCATAGGGCGCCCCTTCTATATATGCAGCTGCAGGGTGGGGAATGTCTCAGCCGCTTACAATAGACCTTGTGCAGTGACAGCTTCCTGGCAGGATAGCTCAAGACTGTTTGGTCTAGGATCCAAACACGCCTGAGCTTATGCCTAAGCACCAGCCAGGATTAAACCTGTTCAGCTCCCAGGCCCTTTACTGTAATCATGATTATTAACAGCTTGGTTACAGCAAACATTGAATGAATACGAACCTGCACCAGAATGTGCAAAAAGGTTTCCTTGCACACTACTGTGATCATACATCCCAGCACTAGCGTAATATTGAAATGTTTTAATTTAAGGGATGTAAATCTAACGTAAATGCACTTTTGCATGTTAAGAGCAAATTACTGTTTATACTATAGTTTTAACCATTTGACCCCCTGGGCCAATTCTGACACTTCTCACATACTGTTAAAAAATTGCATTTTTTTTTTTTTTAATTAGAAAACATCTTCGATAACCCAAACATATATTTTCTGAAAGCAAAGGCCCTGAAGAAAGAAATGGTGGTTGCTGCAATTTTTTTTGTCACACGATATTTGCACAGCAGTTTTTCAAACGCAAATATTTTGGAGAAAATACACACAAACAATAAAATGCCTTATTGTTTGGTAAAATATAAAAGATGTTGTTACGCTGAGTAAACAGATACCCAACATGTCACGCTAGAAAATTGCACAGGTTCATAGAATGGCGATAAATTACAGTGTTTTCAGGCAGAAAATCGTGCGATTTTACTGCATTTTTGCCGCATATTTTACTGCGATTTTGTACAGGTCAAAAGGTCACCAATGTAAAAAGCAGAAAAACACCCAAATCTGCCTTGAATAAAAAGTTCCAGAACTTGTTTGAGCTTCAGGCGTTTTGGGGCTTCTGGCTTCAGGTGTTTTGGAGTGGAGATGTCAACCATCTCCATAGAGAATAATTGATTTTTTTCCCCTCCAGCATTTTGTAGCTTCAGGCTTCAAGCTACAAAACGCTCAGGTGTGAATGGGGCCTTAGGGGAAGTGATTAAACAATATAGAACTGCTAAGGGACAACACTGTAAATATAGGCTGTGAAAGCAAGAGGCATCAGAAAAACAGAAGACAAAGTTCATAAGCGAAAACCTCCCGATACCTGAAACAAAAACCTTCACTCATAGAAACTGGTAAAGTACTGAAGCATTTTAAAATCAAGTCACAAAGTCTCGTTACGATTAAGGTATGTCAACTATGCTGCTCCATAACCTGTCGCAAGCAACTTGTTCATCTCCATGCAGGAGAAATAAACAAACATTGGTGCTAACAGCAGAAAATCTCCCCAATGGAACACAGATGGCAAAAAAATAAACTGACAGGGGTTATAACCCTCCCTTACGCTATCCAAAATAAGTTTTGCCTATAGTTCTATTTTAAGTCCAATTAACAAAATTTCTCCCCTGGGACTTATCTCTATTATCTCGCACACAGCAGCTTTGCCCTTCCCTCCTTTACCCATTCACAGAAGCCTTTGTATTTTGTTAATGAGTTCTTATAATAGAAAGGCTTCTGTGAATGGGCAGAAGGAAGGGAGGAGTCTATGAGGTGGACTTAACTCATGGGATGCCTGCTGTTTTTCCTGCAATTCAGCTTTAAGAAAACCTATAACTGTAAGGGTCCCGGTATTTTTTGGAACAATATTAAAGTTGCCATCTCATCTCTATCAATTCTGACCCAATTGCGTTAACATGTTCTGCTATTAATACACAGCTTGTGATTTTAGTGCTTTGGTCAGCCTCAAAGCTCACAACTTTCAGTAGATAAAAAGACGAGTTGGAAACTCGTATTTGGGTGAACCCCTAAAACAACGAGGGAGCTTAACCACTTGACGACCGCCTCACGCCGATGTACGTCGGCAAGGCGGCATGGACAGGCAAAATCACGTACAGGCTACGTGATTTACCTTCCGCGGGTGGGGGGTCCGATCGGACCCCCCCCGCCGCCCGAGGCGGTCCCGTTTTGTCCCCCGGCGATCGGAGACGAGGGGGAGGCCATCCGTTCGTGGCCCCCCCCTCGCGATCGCCGCCGGCCAATGGGAACACTCCTTTGCTGCTGTATGCTAAACAGCAGCAAAGGAAATGATGTCATCTCCCCTTGGGTCGGTAGTTTCCGTTCCGGCCCGAGGAGAGACGACAAGTGAGTGACTGCACACAAAACACCCCGATCCCCCCCCCCGATCGCCCCCCGATCCCCCCCCCAATCACCCCCCCCCCCCTGTCACAAACTGACACCAGCAGTTTTTTTTTTTTTTTCTGATTACTGCATAGTGTCAGTTTGTGACAGTTACAGTGTTGGGACAGTTACTGTTACCCCCCTGTAGGTCTAGGGTACCCCCCTAACCCCCCCTAATAAAGTTTTAACCCCTTGATCACCCCCTGTCACCAGTGTCACTAAGCGATCATTTTTCTGATCGCTGTATTAGTGTCGCTGGTGACGCTAGTTAGTGAGGTAAATATTTGGGTTCGCCGTCAGCGTTTTATAGCGTCAGGGACCCCCATATACTACCTAATAAATGTTTTAACCCCTTGATTGCCCCCTAGTTAACCCTTTCACCACTGATCACCGTATAACTGTTACGGTTGACGCTGGTTAGTTTGTTTATTTTTTATAGTGTCAGGGCACCCGCCGTTTATTACCGAATAAAGGTTTAGCCCCCTAATCGCCCGGCGGTGATATGCGTCGCCCCAGGCAGCGTCAGATTAGAGCCAGTACCGCTAACACCCACGCACGCAGCATACGCCTCCCTTAGTGGTATAGTATCTGAACGCATCAATATCTGATCCGATCAGATCTATACTAGCGTCCCCAGCAGTTTAGGGTTCCCAAAAACGCAGTGTTAGCGGGATCAGCCCAGATACCTGCTAGCACCTGCGTTTTGCGCCTCCGCCCGGCCCAGCCCAGCCCACCCAAGTGCAGTATCGATCAATCACTGACACTTACAAAACACTAACCGCATAACTGCAGCGTTCGCAGAGTCAGGCCTGATCCCTGCGATCGCTAACAGTTTTTTTGGTAGCATTTTGGTGAACTGGCAAGCACCAGCCCCAGGCAGCGTCAGGTTAGCGCCAGTACCGCTAACACCCACGCACGCACCGTACACCTCCCTTAGTGGTATAGTATCTGATCGGATCAATATCTGATCCGATCAGATCTATACTAGCGTCCCCAGCAGTTTAGGGTTCCCAAAAATGCAGTGTTAGCGGGATCAGCCCAGATACCTGCTAGCACCTGCGTTTTGCCCCTCCGCCCGGCCCAGCCCACCCAAGTGCAGTATCGATCGATCACTGTCACTTACAGAACACTAAACGCATAACTGCAGCGTTCACAGAGTCAGGCCTGATCCCTGCGATCGCTAACAGTTTTTTTGGTAGCGTTTTGGTGAACTGGCAAGCACCAGCCCCAGGCAGCGTCAGGTTAGCGCCAGTACCGCTAACACCCACGCACGCAGCGTACACCTCCCTTAGTGGTATAGTATCTGAACGGATCAATATCTGATCCGATCAGATCTATACTAGCGTCCCCAGCAGTTTAGGGTTCCCAAAAACGCAGTGTTAGCGGGATCAGCCCAGATACCTGCTAGCACCTGCGTTTTGCCCCTCCGCCCGGCCCGGCCCAGCCCACCCAAGTGCAGTATCGATCGATCACTGTCACTTACAAAACTCTAAACGCATAACTGCAGCGTTCGCAGAGTCAGGCCTGATCCCTGCGATCGCTAACAGTTTTTTTGGTAGCGTTTTGGGGAACTGGCAAGCGCCAGCGGCGTAGTACACCCCGGTCGTAATCAAACCAGCACTGCAGTAACACTTGGTGACGTGGCGAGTCCCATAAGTGCAGTTCAAGCTGGTGAGGTGGCAAGCACAAGTAGTGTCCCGCTGCCACCAAGAAGACAAACACAGGCCCGTCGTGCCCATAATGCCGTTCCTGCTGCATTCGCCAATCCTAATTGGGAACCCACCGCTTCTGAAGCGCCCGTACTTCCCCCATTCACATCCCCAACCAAATGCAGTCGGCTGCATGAGAGGCATTTTTATGTCCTCCCGAGTACCCCTACCCAGCGAACCCCCCAAAAAAGATGTTGTGTCTGCAGCAAGCGCGGATATAGGCGTGACACCCGCTATTATTGTCCCTCCTGTCCTGACAATCCTGGTCTTTGCATTGGTGAATGTTTTGAACGCTACCATGCACTAGTTGAGTATTAGCGTAGGGTACAGCATTGCACAGACTAGGCACACTTTCACAGGGTCTCCCAAGATGCCATCGCATTTTGAGAGACCCGAACCTGGAACCGGTTACAGTTATAAAAGTTAGTTACAAAAAAAGTGTAAAAAAAATATATATATATAAAATAAAAAAAAATAGTTGTCGTTTTATTGTTCTCTCTCTCTCTATTCTCTCTCTATTGTTCTGCTCTTTTTTTTACTGTATTCTATTCTGCAATGTTTTATTGTTATTGTTATTATGTTTTATCATGTTTGTTTTTCAGGTATGTAATTATTTATACTTTACTGTTTACTGTGCTTTATTGTTAACCATTGTTAACCATTTTTTTGTCTTCAGGTACGCCATGCACGACTTTGAGTGGTTATACCAGAATGATGCCTGCAGGTTTAGGTATCATCTTGGTATCATTCTTTTCAGCCAGCGGTCGGCTTTCATGTAAAAGCAATCCTAGCGGCTAATTAGCCTCTAGACTGCTTTTACAAGCCGTGGGAGGGAATGCCCCCCCCCCCACCGTCTTCCGTGTTTTTCTCTGGCTCTCCTGTCTCAACAGGGAACCTGAGAATGCAGCTGGTGATTCAGCCTGCTGACCATAGAGCTGATCAGAGACCAGAGTGGCGCCAAACATCTCTATGGCCTAAGAAACCGGAAGCTACGAGCATTTCATGGCTTAGATTTCGCCGGATGTAAATAGCGCCATTGGGAAATTGGGGAAGCATTTTATCACACCGATCTTGGTGTGGTCAGATGCTTTGAGGGCAGAGGAGAGATCTAGGGTCTAATAGACCCCAATTTTTTCAAAAAAGAGTACCTGTCACTACCTATTGCTATCATAGGGGATATTTACATTCCCCGAGATAACAATAAAAATGATTAAAAAAAAAAATATGAAAGGAACAGTTTAAAAGTAAGATTAAAAAAGCAAAAAAATAAAGAAAAAAAAAAAAAAAAAAAAAAGCACCCCTGTCGCCCCCTGCTCTCGCGCTAAGGCGAACGCAAGCGGCGGTCTGTCGTCAAACGTAAACAGCAATTGCACCATGCATGTGAGGTATCACCGCGAAGGCCAGATCGAGTGCAGTAATTTTTCCAGTAGACCTCCTCTGTAAATCTAAAGTGGTAACCTGTAAAGGCTTTTAAAGGCTTTTAAACATGTATTTATTTTGTTGCCACTGCACGTTTGTGCGCAATTTTAAAGCATGTCATGTTTGGTATCCATGTACTCCGCCTAAGATCATCTTTTTTATTTCATCAAACATTTGGGCAATATAGTGTGTTTTAGTGCATTAAAATTTAAAAAAGTGTGTTTTTTCCCCAAAAAATGCGTTTGAAAAATCGCTGCGCAATTACTGTGTGAAAAAAAAATGAAACACCCACCATTTTAATCTGTAGGGCATTTGCTTTAAAAAAATATATAATGTTTGGGGGTTCAAAGTAATTTTTTTGCAAAAAAAAATAACTTTTTCATGTAAACAATAAGTGTCAGAAAGGGCTTTGTCTTCAAGTGGTTAGAAGAGTGGGTGATGTGTGACATAAGCTTCTAAATGTTGTGCATAAAATGCCAGGACAGTTCAAAACCCCCCTAAATGACCCCATTTTGGAAAGTAGACACCCCAAGCTATTTGCTGAGAGTCATGTCGAGTCCATGGAATATTTTATATTGCGACACAAGTTGCGGGAAAGAGACAAATTTTTTTTTTTTTTTTTTGCACAAAGTTGTCACTAAATGATATATTGCTCAAACATGCCATGGACATATGTGAAATTACACCCCAAAATACATTCTGCTGCTTCTCCTGAGTACGGGGATACCACATGTGTGAGACTTTTTGGGAGCCTAGCCGCGTACGGGACCCCGAAAACCAAGCACCGCCTTCAGGCTTTCTAAGGGCGTGAATTTTTGATTTCACTCTTCACTGCCTATCACAGTTTCGGAGGCCATGGAATGCCCAGGTGGCACAAAACCCCCCCAAATGACCCCATTTTGGAAAGTAGACACCCCAAGCTATTTGCTGAGAGGTATAGTGAGTATTTTGCAGACCTCACTTTTTGTCACAAAGTTTTGAAAATTGAAAAAAGAAAAAAAAAAATGTTTTTTCTTGTCTTTCTTCATTTTCAAAAACAAATGAGAGCTGCAAAATACTCACCATGCCTCTCAGCAAATAGCTTGGGGTGTCTACTTTCCAAAATGGGGTCATTTGGGGGGGTTTGTGCCACCTGGGCATTCCATGGCCTCCGAACCTGTGATAGGCAGTAAAGAGTGAAATCAAAAATTTTCACCCTTAGAAATCCTGAAGGCAGTGATTGGTTTTCGGGGTCCCGTACGCGGCTAGGCTCCCAAAAAGTCCCACACATGTGGTATCCCCATACTCATGAGAAGCAGATAAATGTATTTTGGGGTGCAATTCCACATATGCCCATGGCCTGTGTGAGCAATATATCATTTAGTGACAACTTTATGAAAAAAAAAAAAAAAAAGTGTCACTTTCCCGCAACTTGTGTCAAAATATAAAATATTCCATGGACTCAATATGCCTCTCAGCAAATAGCTTGGGGTGTCTACTTTCCAAAATGGGGTCATTTTGGGGGGTTTTGTGCCACCTGGGCATTCCATGGCCTCCGAAACTGTGATAGGCAGAGAAGAGTGAAATCATAAATTTACACTCTTAGAAATCCTGAAGGCAGTGATTGGTTTTCGGGGCCCCGTACGCGGCTAGGCTCCCAAAAAGTCCCACACATGTGGTATCCCCATACTCAGGAGAAGCAGCTGAATGTATTTTGGGGTGCAATTCCACATATGCCCATGGCCTGTGTGAGCAATATATCATTTAGTGACAACTTTTTGTAAATATTTTTTTTTTTTTTTTGTCATTTTTCAATCACTTGGGACAAAAAAAATAAATATTCAATGGGTTCAACATGCCTCTCAGCAATTTCCTTGGGGTGTCTACTTTCCAAAATGGGGTCATTTGGGGGGGTTTTGTACTGCCCTGCCATTTTAGCACCTCAAGAAATGACATAGGCAGTCATAAACTAAAAGCTGTGTAAATTACAGAAAATGTACCCTAGTTTGTAGACGCTATAACTTTTGCGCAAACCAATAAATATACGCTTATTGACATTTTTTTTACCAAAGACATGTGGCCGAATACATTTTGGCCTAAATGTATGACTAAAATTTAGTTTATTGGATTTTTTTTATAACCAAAAGTAGAAAATATTTTTTTTCAAAATTTTCGGTCTTTTTCCGTTTATAGCGCAAAAAATAAAAACCGCAGAGGTGATCAAATACCATCAAAAGAAAGCTCTATTTGTGGGAAGAAAAGGACGCAAATTTCGTTTGGGTACAGCATTGCATGACCGCGCAATTAGCAGTTAAAGCGACGCAGTGCCAAATTGGAAAAAGACCTCTGGTCCTTAGGCAGCATAATGGTCCGGGGCTCAAGTGGTTAAGAACGAGAAGAAATGATTGATGCCATGAAAACCTAAATCTATCCAGAAATGGGATCTTTACCTTCCAACTACTTAGTGGTGTAACCGCTTCCGGACCACCCCACATACATATACAGCAGCAGGGCGGCCCTTCAGTGCAAAATTACGTACCCATAAGTGATTTAGACTGCCGGGTCTGGGGCATGCATGCACACCACTGGCGTCCCACTCCCACTGTGATTGGACACAACGGGAGCCAATCAGCAAGTCCAGCGGACCCGATGTCCGCCAGGACCCACCGATTGTTCCCGAGGCAGACAGAACGGTGGTCTGCCTAGGTAAACAAGGCAGATCGCCATTCTGTCAGAGGGGAAAATGAAGATCTTGTGTTTCTGCTAAGCAGGAACATGGATCTCTGTCTTCCCCTAGTCAAAGCACGCCCCCAAGATAGCAAGAACTCCCGGGGAACACATTTAACTCTAAGATTGCCCCGGATGTTAAGACTCCTTCCCTGCCAGTGTAATTAGTACAGTGAGAGTGCTTTTTTTTTTTTTTAGCACTGGTCACTGTATTGTTGTCACTGGCCCCCAAAAAGTGTCACTTAGTATCAGATTTATCTGCCGCAATCTCGATAAAAATCAATGAAAGCTGCTTTTACTAGTAAAAAAAATTAGAAGAAAATTCCCGAAATACATAGTTTCTAGATGCTATAACTTTTGCGCAAACCAATCAATATACGCTTATTGGGATTTTTTTTTTAATCATCATAAATATGTAGCAGAATACATATTGGTCTAAACTGATGAAGAAATTTGATTTGTTACATTTTTTTATTGGATGTGTTTTATAGCAGAATGTAAAATGGATGGTCCTTTTTTGTGTATAGCGCGAAAAAAAAAAAAACTGCAGAGGTGATCAAAAACCACCAAAGGAAAGCTCTATATGTGGAAAAATAAGGACATCAATTTTATTTGGGTACAACGTCACACGACCGCGCAATTGTCAGTTAAAGTAAGGCAGTGATGTATTGCAACAAATAGCCTGGTCATGAAGAGGGGTAAATATTCTGGAGCTAAAGAGGTTAAGGGAGAAAAATCTGACGTGAAAAAGAACGCACCTGTAGCAGACATTTTCAGTGCAAGGCTCATGGGCTCGAATAATAATGAAGACGTGCTGGAAGTGTGAGCGAATATTCTGAGGAGTAAAGGGAAGAGCACCGGGCTCCTGGAAGATGATGGTCACAATGTCATTTCCTATGTGTCTTTTCCTAAGAAGCTGGAATGAGAGAAGGACAGACACAAAGCATCAGTTAAAAATGAGGATTACAACTAATATCCAAACTAAAGAAAACAATAGCATTAGGACCCATGTAGTCTTCAGCTGCAGTACAAGGCTATGTCTAAGGGCAGTCCAGCATGCTACATCCAAAAGTTAGCCCCAGTTGCAGGTCATTTCTGAAAGACAGATAAGCTAACTGGTAACATAAGAAACAAAGCCCCTCAAGTAGTTTATAGCTAAACCTACGCATTATATTTAATAATATTTGACAACCCTATAAATTCCATATTCTGGAGTACAATACAGGACACGGGATATGTAGTCATACACAATGGGTTATATGGCACTACCTGCAGGTGATCGGACACTGGCAAAAGCTTTGCTGGAAACGCAAACCAATGTATCTTTTTATAACCCTTCCCCACTCTATTATTTTTTTAGCAAGCAATAAGGAGAAACAAAGAACAGGGGGGGCGCTGTGATCCATACTGTACTCCAAGATACTGAATTTACAGGTAGGTCAAAATTCCAAATTTCCTAATTGTACTGTACAGAACACAGGATCTGTAGTCATAGACCACGGGACGTCCCCAAGCAATAATCTGAGGGGTGGCAAACAATGGCAAACAGGCCTACAAGAACAGAAGTATTGAAGAAAAATAAAAAAGGGTTGGTATATAAACTTCCCCAAGGGAAAGAGGTCCATCAACTAAAGATACTAGCAAAAAAACCAAAAAAACAAAACTGGAGTTCCAAGGAGTAGGTGTATTATATGAGAGTGAACTGGGTGTGTTCTCAGCAAAGCTTTTGCCAGCGTTCAATCACCTAAGGGTAGAGGCACGTGGCAGCACAGCATCTAAGCTGTTACGTGATTAGCACTTCTTCCTAGCAGTACTAGGGTCATTGGTTTGAATGCCAACCACAGCACTACCTGCCTGGAGTTTGCATTTTCTCCCTACCTGTAATAAATAAATGAATATATATAACCCATGATTTAGGAATACAGATCCTTTGTCCCGTACAAGACATTTGTTTTTAGTTTTGAATTATGGACAGATTAAAACCACTGTCTTCTTTAATGATATCTGGCACTCTTGTTGGGGAGATTGCCTCACACTTAAAGTCACTGATTTTACCAGCCAGGAAGTGAGGAAAAATCTCCAACAGCAACACAGACAGAAATAGAGGTCTTTTAAAAATACAGTGCATCCGGAACGTTTTCACAGCGCTTCACTATTTCCACATTTTGTTATGTTACAGCCTTATTCCAAAATAGATAAAATGCATTATTTTCCGCAAAATTCTAAGAAAAATACCCCATAACGACAATGTGAAAGAAGTTTGTTTGAAATCTTTGCAAATTTATTAAAAATAAAATATGAAAAAAAATCCCATATGCATAAGTATTCACAGCCTTTGCCATGACACTCAAAATTGAGTTCAGGTGCATCCTGTTTCCACTGATCATCCATGAGATGTTTCTACAACTTAATTGGAGTCCACCTGTGGTAAATTTAGTTGATTGGACATGATTTGGAAAGGCACACACCTGTCTATATAAAGGTCCCACAGTTAACAGTGCATGTCAGAGCACAAACCAAGCCAGGAAGTCCAAGTAATTGTCTGTAGACCTCCGAGCCAGGATTGTATGGAGGCACAGATCTGGGGAAGGGTACAGAAAAATTGCTGCAGGATTGAGGTACAAATGAGCACAGTGGCCGCCATCATCCGTAAATGGAAGACATTTGGAACCACCAGGACTCTTTCTGGAGCAGGCTTCCTGGCCAAACTGAGTGATCGGGGAGAAGGGTCTTAGTCAGGGAGGTGACCAAGAACCCGATGGTTACTCTGACAGAGCTCCAGTGTTTGTCTGTGGAGAGAGGAGAACCTTCCAGAAGAACAACCATCTCTGCAGCACTCCATCAATAAGGTCTGTATAGTAGAGTGGCCAGATGGAAGCCACTCCTCAGTAAAAGACACATGACAGTAGGGCTGAAACAACTAATCGATTATGAAATTAATCAATTACTGTTTTCATAATCGATTAATTGACCAGTAGCATAATGGGGTTAAAAAAAAAAAAAAATAAGCCCTTTATAGTACAAAAAGAGCAAATAATCACTACTGTAAATATTACTTTCACAGTTCTACAGTAAAAAAAAAGAACCCCTTACAGTAGTGATTATCTGGTTTTATTTGTACTATAGAGGGCTAATTTTAGTTTTTTTAACCCCATTATGTTACTAAACGTCTTAGACCTGGTTCACATCTATGTGTTTAGTGCTTTTTGCAGAAACGGACTACAGTTCATTTACATGGTTTCCTATGGGACACGTTCACATCTATGCTTTTTTTCAGCTGCTGCCTATTTGGAAAGGGCCAGGGACTTTTTTTTAATGCAAAACGGTGCTTTTTTTGGTTCAATATACTTCAATGGAAAAGCTGCAGAAAAGCATGTCATTATTGCAGAAGTTTTTGTTTTTTTATTCTTCCCAACAACAAATTGGCTAAAAATAAATGCAAAAACGCAAATCGCAGCACAATCACGTGCGCAAAAGTCAAAACGCACAGCAAAAAGCACTGCAGAAACAGATCAAAAGCAAACGGCACAGGTGTGTACTGAGCCTTATGCTGGCCACACCGATCAATTTTCAGACGAAATATTCAGATGAGAATATTCAGACGAAAAATCTTTGTACATTCGCTGAATGAAAGAATGTTGTTTGAAATTTTCACTTGGTTTTTAACATTCTGTTTTTAAAATGAATGTAATTTCTGAACGAAAACCACATCCACTGTCTGAAAATTCCTTTGACCAAGAAGTTTGCTATTATTTCAAAATTTTCCCGTCACTGTGGTTGAAAATGAACGTCGATTTTAACCCCACTAACGATTAGAGAATCGAACGAACGTTCTTAAAATAAAATGTTTTTTTTGAATGAAGATATTGTTTGTTAAATAAAAAAATTTGATCTCGGAGTCTGATAATATTTACCAGATTCACATTTTAATAGTATATACAGTATATATCTCCTCTAATAGTATATATCTCTTCTGTCTGTTATTCTCAGAGTGGATTAGATATTTTGCTCCCTAACCATATAGTTGTTTATTTATATTTACCACTGCATAGAGATATACAAGAATTGCCTTTTTTTTAAAAAACTTTACATATTAACTAAATTATACACCACACTTTTTTTTAAAAGATTATTAACCGATTAATCGAAACAATAATCGTCCAACTAATCGATTATGAAAATAATCGTTAGTTGCAGCCCTACATGACAGCCTGCCTGGAGTTTGCCTAAAGGCATCTGAAGGACTCTCAAGACCATGAGAAACAAAATTTCCTGGTCTGATGAAACAAGGATTCAACTATTTGGCCGGAATGGCAAGTGTCATGTCTGGAGGAAACCAGGCACCGTTCATCACCTGGCCAATACCATCCCTACACTGAAGCATGGTGGTGGCAGCATCATGCTGTGGGGAAATTTTTCAGCGGCAGGAACTGGGAGACTAGTCAGGATCGAGGGAAAGATGAATGCAACAATGTACAAAGACATCCTTGATGAAAACCTTCTCCAGAGTGCTCTGGACCTCAGATTGGGGCGAAGGTTCATCTTCCAACAGGACAAGGACCCTAAGCACACAGCCAAGATAACAAAGGAGTGGCTACAGGACAACTCTGAATGTCCTTGAGCGGCCCAGCCAGAACCCGACTGAACATCTCTGGAGAGATGAAAATGGCTGTGCACCAATACTCCCCATTCAACCTGATGGAGCTTGAGAGGTCCCTGCAAAGAAGAATGGGAGAAATTTCCCAAAAAAAGGGGTGTGTCCAGCTTGTGGCCTCATACTCAAAAAGACTTGAGGCTGTAAATTGGTGCCAAAGGTGCTTCAACAAAGTATTGAGCAAAGGCTGTGAATGCTTATGTAAATGGATTTATTTTTTTTTTTTATATTTAATAAATTTGCAAAGATTCCAAACAAACTTCTTTCACATTGTCATTATGGGGTATTATTTGTAGAATTTTGAGGAAAATAATGAATTTAATCCATTTTGGAATAAGGCTGAAACATAACAAATGTGGAAAAAGTGAAGCGATGTGAATACTTTCCGGATGCACTGTAGACAGAGATGCTGTGTGTTCTTATAAGTAGAGTAGGGGAAAGCTAGAACCCCCAGTAGCTTATTTCTGCCAGTACTGTGGTTGCATGCTTTCTCTGGCTTTCTGTTTAGGTAAACCATAGTACATGAGAATGTGATCAGAAATCTCTCTAAGGCCCCATACACACTATTAGATTTTCTGCAGATTTTTGTCTTCAGATTTACCAAAACCATATAATACGAGGTCAAACCTTAAGGCCCCTTTCACACTGGGGCGGTTTGCAGGCGTTATTGCGCTAAAAATACCACCTGCAAACCACCCCTAAACAGCCTCCGCTGTTTGTTCAGTGTGAAAGCACGAGGGCTTTCACACTGAAGCGGTGCGCTGGCAGGAGAAGAAAAAATCTCCTGCAAGCCGCATCTTTGGAGCGGGGAAGGAGCGGTGTATTCACCACTCCTAAACAGCTCCTGCCCATTGAAATCAATGGGACAGCGCGGCTATACCGCGGCAATACCGCGGCTATAGCCGCGCTGTACGAGTGGTTTTAACCCTTTTTCGGCCGCCAGCGGGGGGGTTAAAACCGCACCGCTAGCGGCCGAATACCGCGGTAAAACAGCGCTAAAAATAGCGCTGTTTTACCGCCGACGCCACCTACCGCCCCAGTGTGAAAGGGGCCTAAGAGTTTCAATCTGTATGCAATCAGACAGGCCCTTGCACTACATGGTTTTGGTAACAAACATCTGCAGAAAATCTAATAGTGTGTATGGGGCTTAACGGAGCCCCAGACAGCAGTAAAAACATGACAGGGGTTCTAACTTGTCACGATTCTAAACATAGGATATTTCAGTGTATGTACATCCTATTTGTTGGTAGACAGTGTTGTATGATAAATACAATATCATATGGGTATTTGTATGACACTATGCACAGGGGAAAAACTACCTGTAGTTTCAGTAATAAGCCAGCAGAACGCACATGGTATGAGACAGAATGCATGTGGTATGAGAAAAATGCCTTATTCAGGTGGGGCCCAACTATGCTCTAATGCAAATTTTGGAGGACATGCCTAAAAAATAGAATTTGCTCAGAAAATCTGTACAGTACAGCTGTAGTAGACAGAATGGCGGACACACAAAGTTCCTTTGTGCTGCTGTACGCCTCCTTTGAGCATTCTGTAACTGGACATAATAAATGTTACACAGAAGTCCTTGAGTAGAGACTTCACAAATTTGTCCTGTGACTACAGCCGGTCTACAGGACGGTTCACTGGTGACAGAATGAGCCAAGATTAAAGCAATTCCCCACAATCCCCTCCTTTAAGCTGATCAAACATCTACTTTAAGAGAGGCAGGAAAGACTTAGTAATTGCCTATTAAAAACACCCTTTTAGAGCAGGGTCACACAAAAGCTTTTCATGACGGAGATTTTGTAATTGAGAATTATAGAACAAAAAAAGTCTGCAGTGAGCCGATGACTGCCACATTTTTACAAGGAAAAATGCTCCAAATTAGGACACCGAGCACCTTGGGGGAAAGAGACCCTCTGGTCTGACAGGGACTTATAACGTATATCTAAGTATTACCCAAATATACCCCCAAATCCTGACCTGGACACTATCAGCACGGAGTTTGAATGTCCCCTGTGCTTGTGTGGCTCTCCTGCAGGTACTCCGGTTTCTCACACACTCCAAAAGACATGCTGGTCAATTTGTGGCCCATGTCTAAAATTGGCCCTGGTATGTGCGTGTGTGTATGCATGTGAGAGACAGACCATACATTGTAAACTACTTGATGGGACTGATGTGAATGTACAGTAAAGCACTGCGATTGTAAAGTGTTGAATATTTTTTTATTAAAATAATATATATGTCATACCTACCTGCTCTGTGCAATGGTTTTGCACAGAGCAGCCTGATCCTCTTCATCTGGGGTCCCCGCCAACACTCCTGGCCTCTCCCTGGCTTGCTATGGGGGCACTTGTGCAGGCTCGCTCCTGAGCTGCCCCGTCTACATTTACTGACACAAACAGCTTGGCCCCGCCCCCTCAGAGAATTTGACTGACAGTAGTGGAAGCCATTGGCTCCTGCTGCTATTAATATGCCCTGTGAGGTGGGAGGGAGCCGCTGCTCTCACGCACAGCGCTGGATTGAAATGAGGCTCAGTTAAGTATAAGGGAGGTGAGAGGGGGATTCTGTGACACAGGAGGAATTTTACCTTAATGCATAATGCATTAAGGTAAATAAACCTTTAGGTTTTAGAACCATTTTAAAATGCCAGAACTATATAAACACCTACATTAAAGTAGAAGTCCACCCTAACACTAAAACCCTGCATCTACAGACATCCACAATCCAACACTAACCTATCTAGCCCTGTAAAGAAGAAATCAGTACACATACTTTTTCTGAAGCCGCTCTGGTTCGGTCTCCAGCGGCGGAAGCTCTGCAGAGGACACAGCCGACAACGGCTGTGAAATGAATGGGAAGTGACGTCGCCCATAGAGTTACTATGGGGCTCCATTGTCGGCTGTGTCCTCTGCACCCAAAACAACAACGAAGCCGCAGCCGTTAGCTCAGCGTGGGATCGGGTTGGATCGGCTTCAGAAAAAGTATGTATACTGATTTCTTCTTTACAGGGCTAGATAGGTTAGTGTTAGATCGTGTCTGGAGATGCAGGGATTTTAGTGTTAGGGCGGACTTCTACTGTAATAATATCGTTCCTCTACCCCTCTACAGCATGTCCCAGGATAATTTTCTTTTCTTTGACTTTGTGCCAGTAGCAAGAAAAAGCTTTTTATTGCTTCATGTGATATTATCAATAGGCTTGCAAAAATTCCCATGAGACAAGATAATATTGTTCTGAAATCTCTGCATGTCTGACACACAAAATCATCTTCATGAAAAGCTCTCAGGTGGTCGTATAATAAATAAATTGCAAGTTGCTTAGTAATCATAAGTATTCAGAAGCTGCATTGTGCTATGCTATGCTGTGCTGCACTCCCCTACAATGGTGGGACATACCTGCTGTCTGTTGTTTGGGGTGTATGGCAGCATTGTAGACACGTGGAACATGATTTCGTAGTCCTGGTAGTTGGTATACAACGAGTGCGATCCTGTGGAATCCGCTGAAAAAAAAACAAGATGATGAGGACTGATTAATTGGAATTTTGAAAAGACCGTCACTAAAAAATAGAGAACATACAGCGAGACTTCAGGCAATGCACACTGGGGGAGATATGAAAACCCTCTAAAAAAGGTGAAAGGACTTTTGAGTGAATTACATTTTGCATGGCAGGATTTTACACTGGGTTTTTAAAGCATCACATGGCCTTTTGCAGAACCACAGCACTGATTCCTGTACAGCAGTTTTTAAGTCTCTGGCCTTCATCAGCAGAAGGTTGGTAGGTATGGCAGCACAAAAGACACCACAGCAGTGGCACTTGATACACAAAGATATGAAGAATTAAAAATTAGAAGAGAAGTATGGGGTTTCTAAAAAAAACCAAAAAAAAAACCCCTTATACTTAACCTAGGTGGATGCAGCATCGATCTTGGCCCGGCTGAGTAACGTCAGTCGACAGCAGGCTTGAAAACAGGTCACAGGAGTGCAGAAGAACTGTACTACTGTGATCCATAGGAGAAGTATGGCCAACCTTTGGCCATACCACTCCTTTAATGTGGACCTTTACCCTGTAAAAGGGTCTTTGAGTTGCTTCCTCAGCCAACCCTCAGCTATCCACACAATAGTTGCTTTTTTTTGTTGTTTTTTTTTTCAGTTTGCTCTATATCCCTATGGCCTAGGCGAGAATAAAGTGTCCTACTCCTGCAGCCTCTTGTCATATGTGATAGGGATATCCCAGGAGGCTGTAGGAGAAAGACCCCATTCACAGAGCAGTCGGTGTGCACCATGAGAGGACTGGCTGTGAGAACCTGGAAGAGGCAGCTAGTCTCCCGATGACTGAGTGCACCAAGATGGAGGTGTGGGACTAAGGCCGGCCATACATGAAACAAATATATTTCCTGCAAACACAGACAGTGCTGATGCAGGAATCCCTCCTGCCACGCCATTGTCTTCTCTCGGTGGGGGAGCCGGGGCAGCCGTCCCTGCCGGAAAAAGACAGTGATTATAACTGCAAGAGAATCTGGCTGGTTGTACCCAAGTTGATCGATCAACTTGGTACATTCAGTCTGCCTTATAACAGTTCCTGCTGAACCGGCCGAGATTTGAACCATGTATGGATGGGCCCTAGGCTGTGACAACTGATCAGCGGATCATAGCAGGACAATACTGGAACTTTTGGACAGAGGACTATACTTTCTGGTGAGAGCCAGGCATCACAGATAAGAAGAATGGGTGGGGGGGGGGGGGGGGGGGGGGGGGGGGAGGGAGTGAAGTTCAGCTGAAGAAAGTTGTACATAATGTAGACCAAAAAACATGAAGATTTTGATGTGTAAGGACAAAGAACAGAAACATGCCTCCCATTCTGCAAATGGGGAGGTTACCCCTCCCCAAACAATGTCAACGGTGCCATATGCATATGGGATCCATCAAATAACTGCTTATCGTTGGTTTGCAATATCACATGGAGAGGATTGGCCCCTCCCTTGGGTTTTTTTTATAAGGACTTTAATAGCAAGCAGACATCTATTTTATCTGGGGTGCTCCTGTGACGCGGACAGTTTGAACTAACATTGGGTAATATATTTGAATGGATTGTGTAACATCCCTCAGAGTGCCCTGTTAGTAATGAATGCGATTTGAATTATGATCACTTTATTTAAATTAAATATGTTTACACTTTGATTTTCTACATTGTGTCCATATGGGCCTTGAGCTATTTTCCCCATGTGGATATAAGAAATAGTCTGTTACCAGTTATAAACACTTCTAGATTGGTGGATCCCTTTCTTTATGTGGATTGATTTAACTAGTATCTAGGTAATAGTATAGTTTGGGTCTATATCTACGATTGGGCAAATATAAAAGCTATTTGGCTATAAGCTTTTTGCTCGATTCATATAATCCTATTGTTTCGTATGGAGTCCATGTTGGCATCTATAGCAGTCCTTGTGTTCATCAGTGGCTGGGTGTTGGGGGTGCCATGTTGGATTAGTGGAACGGCAGTCCATATTTATGTTTAGAACTATATGGCCAAGATCCATCGTGGTCCTTGTACCATGTATGTAATATTGGTGAAGTAGGTTACAGTGAATGGTTGTGGTCATGTGGTCTAGAACATGTATTATGCTCTAGACCACATGTGTCAAACACAGGGCCTGCAGACCGAATCTGGCCCACCAGGGGCCATTTCATGTGGCCCTCGCACCTATCCTGCACCTCTCTGTGTATCTGTAGCACCCCTTAATCTCTGCCTCCCCTGGTCTCAGCATTCAGCAGACTCCAGTTCTCCTCCAGAACCTGCACTGCTTCCCAGCTCCTTCCCGGCAGCAGCACAAGGTAAGGTGGTGCATTGTAATGTAAGGGAGGGTGGGGGACTCTTGACATCTGATGGGGGCGGGGTGCTCTGGACATCTAGCCTTACAGATACCACCGGCCCTTTGTGGGCAACCATAATGCTGATGCAGCCTGCAATAAAATTGAGTTTGACACCCCTGTTCTAGACAATATATCACGCATATCCCTGAAGAAGACAGTTGTTCGAAACACGTTGGGTCCTTTTATGCGATATCTGCCATCTTGGAGCGAGAGCTTTCCGAAAACTCATTTGACATGGAAAATGTTTGTAGTATAGTACACAGACTTTTAACACTTAAGTGGCCATGATGCATGTTGTGTGGTCTTTTATTATAACTATTTTGTAATAAAGAAAATGTATTTTTAATTAAGATTGTGCCTGAAAAATTGTCACAGCTGCATTTTTTGGTTCTTTTGAAATGCATCCCAATGTCTGACTTTGGGAGGGACTGTCCACCATTACTGTAATAATGTCCCTCTTTAGGCCACATATATAGCTTTGTATATATTAAGTGGAAATGATCTTGCTGCATGTAAGAATGCCTGCACTGTCAGAGCCATTTAAAGACTAGTGCAAGCAAAACGTGGGTGCTTACCTCTAGCAAGCATTCAGTCTTTATTTTGATTTGTAAGAGAAAAAAAACCTGTATTTTGGTTAAGTTGACATTGTCACATATTTTCAATAAGATCCTGTGGGTTTGAATGGCTTCTTCCTGATACATTTGGCAAGTGCAGAGCAGAATTGCCAGAATGTGCCTCTGCTGAAAGTGAATCTGTCAAGTGTGTGACAAGATCACAGCCTCGCAAAGCAGGCTGATTTTTAATTGATGTTGCTTTTGCCAAATAATCAGGAGGGGTAAATCAGCAGTTTTTCAGTCTTTTTTTTTAATCTGAGACGTATGCAGGAAATAGAGAAGAGTTCAAATTCAACTGATTAGTTTATATAACATTATCCTGAACTTTCAGATGCTCGGAAAAAATATGCGGTTTTGTCTAAATCAGAGAACTGCTTCACTTCTTTACTAGGTAACACTCTACCCCCCTATCACACTTTGATGAATGCTGAATGAGGCCACATGGATCAGAGCCTAATATCCGCCCTAAGCTTCTGTCAAAGACCCCCATTGCACCAGGAGGAAGACCCCCTCTATGAATATAAAGGAGGTAGACCCCCTCCACACAGTGGGGTTGATTTACTAAAATGGAGAGTACAAAATCTGGTGCAGTTCTGCACAGAAACCAATCAGCTTCCAGGTTTTATTGTCAAAGCTTAACTGAACAAGCTGAAGTTAAAAGCTGATTGGCTCCCATGCACAACTGCACCAGATTCTGAGTGCTCCTGTTTAGTAAATCTCCCCCAGTGTGTCTATTCCAGCTGAACTTGCTGAAAGGGAACATTTTAGGGTGATTTTCACTAATCGGTGAAGGGAACCAGCTTTGCTTCAAATATCAAATAAGGTCTAGAAGAAATTAAAGAAAAAAAATGTTTTTTTCTTTTTTTTTAGAACTCTAAGCAACACTTTTTTTTTTCATATTGGATAGAGCAAGGAAAAGTTATAATACCCGCCATTATTATTTTTTTTTGTCATCTGTCGCATTTTGCAGATCTCCCTTTACTTCCTGTCCCATAGCCAAAACAGGAAAGTGAGAGGAAATCCCTGCAAATTAAGGGAATCTCTTGGGGACCCCCAGATCACCAGAACTAGTGTCCCCATTGGAAGATTTCCCCTCTATTACTTTTCTGGGTACAACCAAAAATTTTGGAATTTTCTTTTACTTTCACTTTCAATAATGGTAAACAGGACAAATAAGAGAGGGGGGATCTCCCTAACTGGGACACAGACAGCAATAAAAACTGACACGTGTTGTAATCCCTCTTCACTATATCCAAAACTAAAAAAAAAAAGTTTTGCCTTTAGTTATAATTTAAGTCAGCAGCTACAAATACCTTAGCTGCTAAAAAGCAGGTATTTAGAGTTTAGAGCTGTCTTCCTGCAGCCAGTTCTTCTTACCACTGGAGATCTTCCGTGCCGCCATCTTGGATATGGGAGCTGGTTTTCTAAGGAGCCACAGCTGCCCCCCCCCCCCCCCCACACACACACACACACACACACACACCACTGCACATGCACAAACTTGATTAGCACCCTGCTAATGGTCCTGCAGCTTCCTGAGAAATGTGACATGTCCCAGGAGGCTTTGAAAGGGAAGGAGGTAGGGCAAGGGGCGTCATCCTAGTCTAGGTAAGGATTGCAGGATTGGGAGCAGGTACTAATAAAAAATCCGAGTAGGATGAGTGCTTTTCAGTCATTTAGAGGAAGCCTTGTATTTTTAATCACTGAATGTAAGGATTCCTCTGATTGGATGAGGTGGCGATTGTGACGTCATCTGTCCACTTCTCCATCATGATCAGAGGAAACCTTGTATTCATTGATAAAAATACAAGGCTGCCTTCCCAACCGTGCTCCTGAGCTGACACCTTTCCATATACATCCTTGGTGCTGACACACATTCTACAGACATGACCCATTGTTGTGCCCATGAGGGCACCAGTAAAGAACTATGATGGGCAGCTGGCACCGGAGGATGTGCATGTAGACAGAAAGTGGCTAAAAAAAGCTGAAACAAATCAGCAAGACTGGGAGCAAAAAAAGGATAAAAAATAAATAAATAAAAAAGGTAAAATAGCACCAATGAACAAAAACCATGGCAATTGTTTATGACACACAGAGAAGAGAATTTAATCAAAACCCGTAGCAGAAAGAATCTGAAGCTGCTGTGTATGTCAAACCAATCAGCTTCTATGTTTAGCTTGCTCTGTTAAGCTTTGAAAATAAAAGATAGAAGCTGATTAGTTGCAAAACAGAACTGCTCCAGATTTTGGCTGCTCCAGTTTTGATCATTTCCCCTCAGTGTGTTTGCACACTAAATGTATTACAGCTAGGGCCGAGATCTATTTTAACTGTTTTATTCATCCTGTACACGTTTGCTCCACCAGCGGTAATATTTCTTCTTTAGCGTACTTTTATTAGTTTACGTTGGCAATAATGGAATTGATCTGAAAGTATACTGTGCATTCAGGTGTTTGAACAAGTATTCCTTGCGTCAGTTATTGACTTATCTTCTTTCCTATTGTAAAATGATTGGAAAAACGATCATTGAAGTAGTACAAATCTTAGGCCTAAAATCTTGGAGCTAAAAGGTCTCATTTTTCTCACTTTAAAAATGGGATGCAGGAAAAGCAAACGCACTAAGGACTTGTTTACACCAGATGCAGTCAAATGTGTTTTGAAATGCAGTACAAATGGAAGAAAAATGAATGTATTTCGATAAGCCTAGTTTACCCTGTGCTGTGCTATTTTAAAAATAAAATAAAATAAAAACAGCTAAAAAATCCTCCACAAACAAATGTAAACCTGCCAGTGTGACTGCATACTGAACGCGAGGGCTGGGGTGTAAATGAGCCCCAAGTGGTTCCAACAGTGTTCCTCGCTTTCTATATCTACTTTATCCTTTTTTAAAAGAAATAGAATTCCAGCCTAAACATATCCCCTTGTCCCTCTTAACACCAATGCTGACTAACCCATGTAAAAAAGATGTACATAGTTATCTTTTTTCAGCCCACTCCAATCTGGTTACATGATCTCCTATATCAGCCAGTGGCAGCTGCAGGGGAGAGAAAAGAGCGCACGAAAATGGCTGGGTATTTCGGAAGTGGCAACGTCACTGATAGGCTTCCATGTCCCAGCCGTTGTTGGTGCACTCTCCCCTGCAGCCACTGTTGGCTGACACAGGGAATCATGTGACCGGACTGGAGTGAAAATAGGTACGTATACATACATCATCTTTTTTTTTTTTACACAGGTTAGTCAGCATGGGTATTAGGAGAGGGGAGGGAACATTTTTAAGACTAGTTAGGTTTAGGCTGGAATTTATTACTATTATACAGGATTTATATAGCGCCAACAGTGTGTGCAGAGCTTTACATTATAGGGAGACACTACACAACAGTACAATTCAAAACAAGAGGGTTAGAGGAGCCCTGCTCCTGCGAGCTCACAATCTAAGAGGGAGGGGCTAGTGAAACAAAAGGTAGGGACTGTGAGAGATGAACACATGAGGGGAGTAGAAGATTCAGTTGTTAGCTGGAGGCAGGATAGGCCACCCTGAAGAGATGAGTTTTTAGGGATCGCCTAAAAGTGGACAGAGTAGGAGATAGCCGGACAGATTGGGGTAGTGAGTTCCAGAAGGTGGGAGAGGCTCTGGAGAGGTCCTGGAGACGAGCATGGGAGGAGGAGACAAGGGAGCTAGAGAGCAGAAGGTCTTGGGAGGAGCAGAGAGGACGGTTTGGGTGATATTTGGAGATAAGATTGGTGATGTAGATCGGGGCAGAATTGTGAATGGCTTTGTATGTTATTATTTTGAATTTTATTCGTTGGGCAATGGGAAGCCAGTGGAGGGATTGGCAGAGAGGAGTGGCGGACACTGAACGGTTGGGTAAGGTGGATGGGTCTGGCAGCGGCATTCATGATAGACTGAAGAGGGGATAGCTTGCGAAGAGGTAGACCAATGAGGAGGGAGTTTCAATAGTCAAGGCAAGAGATAACAAGGGAGTGAATAAGTTGCTTAGTGGTCTCGATGGTTAGAAAGGGACGTATTTTGGAGATGTTTTCGGAGGTGAAGTCTGGACGATTCGGACAATGATTGGATTTGGGGCTGAAAGGACAGGTCAGAGTCTAGGATTACACCTAGTACCTTGGCATGAGGGGAGGGACTGATGGTTGTATTATTGATCTTGATGGAGAAGTCAGAGGGAGGGGCATGGGCTGGAGAAAAAAATTATGAGTTCAGTTTTAGAAAGATTGAGTTTGAGGAAGTGGTGTGACATCAATGTTGATATGTCAGTTATTAAGTTAGTAATGCGAGAGGAGACTGAAGGAGTGAGGTAAGGAGTAGAGAGATAGATTTGTGTGTCATCAGCATAGAGGTGGTACTGGAAGCCATGGAAGTTTATTAACAGACCAAGGGAGGTGGTGTAAATGGAGAAGAGGGGGTCAGAGGACAGAACCTTGAGGTACCCCTACAGAAAGAGGAAGTGGAGAGGAGGAAACAGAGTTATAGGTCACACTGAAGGAGCGCTGTAATAGGTAGGAAGAGAGCCAGGACAGAGCAGAGTCTTGAAGGCCAAGAGTGGAGTTTTTTTTGAGGAGGAGGGGATGGTCAACAGTATCAAAGGCTGCAGAGAAGTCGAGTAGTATTAGTATGGAGTAGTTGCCATTGGTTTTAGCAGTTCGTAGGTCATTAGTGACTTTTAGTAGGGCAGTTTCAGTGGAGTCTAGCAAGCGGAGGCCAGGCTGTAAGGAGTCAAGAAGGTTGTTGTCAGTGAGTTAGGAGCTAAGACGGTTGTAGACTTAGTGTTCTAAAAGTTTTGACGCAAATGGGAGCAAGGAGATGGGTCTTAAGTTGTTCAGTCTGGTGGGATCCAGTGAGGGCTTTTTAAGTATGGGGGTGATCAGGGCATGTTTTAGAGGGGAGGGAAAGGTGCCAGTAGAGAGGGAGAGATTGAAGATGTGAGTGAGGGAGCATAAGATAGAAGAAGGTGACTGTAGTAGATGTGAGGGTACAGGATCCAGGGGACAGGTGGTAAGGCGGGCTTCTGAGAAAACTTTAGATACCGCTTCAGTAATAGCAAGGTCAAAAGAGGAGAGTGTTGAGAGTGGATTAGTACAGGGTATGTTAAGTGGGTTAGATGCCTGTGCAGTGGAGATGTCCCCACGAATCGCATCAATCTTGATTTTAAAGTGATTGGCAATCTTGTGAGTGAGTTACTGGATGGAGATGGTGTTGTGCAAAGGGCCCCTTTTACAAAGGGGCGGAATCCGATTTGATTAGCAGGGGTTCTGTCTACCGATTCCCTGCAAAGTGGGCAGAGGACAGGTCCCCGTTCGCTCAGTTTCTGTAGAGCGGACACAGACACAGCACACTCTGCTGTATGGGCAGGCCAGGAATAAACGGACTGGTTGTCCACTTACACCCGACGGCCCTCCAATCCAATCTGCCTAGACAGGGCGGATGGATCTCATATATATATATATATATATATATATATATATATATATATATATATATATATATATATATATATATATAGAGAGAGAGAGAGAGATATAGATATATATCTATATAGATATCTATCTATCTATAATTTTTTTTATTTTTTTTTGCGGATTGGAAGTAGGCGGGCACAAAATGACACAGGTCCATTTACACCCACATGTTCACAGGGATACATGGACCTGAAAAACTGACAGGCGGACCTGATCAGATCGCCCATGTGAAAGGGGCCTAAAATAAAAGGAGGTACAAATTAAAAAATCTAAGCAAGACAAGTACAAATACATGAGAGAGAAGAAAGATGGTCCTGGCCCATTAAAACTTAAAATCTGATATCCGTACTGTATGGAGAGTCTCCTGATAACTACTCACTTTTGGTGTCCAGCTGGGCAGCATACTTCTGGAAGCCTCTCAGACAGACCTTCTCCCCCAACAAGGTTAGGAATTCCTCAAAGGCTGGTCCAGCGCTTTCATTGTTATACATCTCCTCCTCTGAGCTCTGGCCAGCTTTGCAGTACAGGATGCCTACCTTGTGTTTCGTGCAGAGCTGCAATCAGAATTATACATCAGTACACACACACACAGCCAAGGAACATTTTATGTATTGCTGATACTTCCCAAACTACAGGCCACCCACAGGTCGTACAGATGTTATCTGCCTATCTACAATACAATCATAGTCTGCTAGGTACCACCAAGTGAAACATGAACAGCCAGACATGTCATAGCAAAGAGGCTCAAGTATCTTTTTGAGCTTTGTGTTTTTTCACACCCAAAATCGTGTTGTTTGCCACCTTTTTGGTGTGCCACTGACAACGAATAGCACCATGAGCCCAATGCGCGTATTTTGCACTTGTTACTATGCTACACAATTGTGGATGGAGGCTTAGATTGCTTTCACCAGAACGCGTGTCTTCATTTGAAGATTATTCCTCACCTCTTCTGATCACAATTGTAACATTTTGGATTTGCCATCACTTTCTGTCTCAGTGATAATTGTCCTCTGGAAAAAACAAGATGAATAAACCCGAATTGGGCTCTAATCCTTTCCTCACTCTATCCAAAACTGAAAATAAGGGTGGGCTATACATATACTTTAGTTCTGCCTCAGGCCAACCTTCTTAAGAATAACGTATGCCAGGTGATAAGTTCATGTCAAAGGTTTCTCTCAGATTGAAATGAGAACCTTTGTATATCCCCAGGTATAGAAAAAGCAAGCTACAGCATATAATAAAACCCATTTTATTACTTGCCATAGCTATCTATTACACAAAGAGGTCAGCGGATATAAGGACCCTATAATTTGTGTTATGCTAATTGTTTCCTATCTCCCAAAGGCATCAATAAAATAATATGTGAGCGTGTGTGATATTCAAAAAACTGACATCTTTCTCTTGAAGTTCATTAAGGCTATGTTTCCACTATTGCGTCCCCAAAGTCACGCGATTTTGCCGTGATTTTTTACCGCGATTTGAAGCAATGCCTGTATCTATGGACCTCAAGTCGCATCAAAGTGGGACCAAAGTAGTGCAGGGACTACTTTGAAGTCGCTGCGACTTGAAGTCGCACAGATATGAACGGTACTCATTGGAAATCATGGGATACAATTTGTCATGCGACTTTTCAGTCCCAAGTCGCATGAAAAGTCGCACTAGTGGAAACATAGCCTAAAGGACACTACATCTGTATAAATCTAAGACAAAGGGGTTACACTGCTGGCTACATGAGAATGGACACTAGCAAACAAAGCTGTTAGTCAGCCAGATATAACCAATCCCACAATAATCCAGGTTTGGGGAAAAATCAGTATTGAGATTGCAATATAAATACATTTAGGTTGGACCTGTGTCCCTTAAACTCCAAGGATTTTACAAGAAATACCAAAATCCTGTTTTCTTATCATTCATTAAGGGGAACGGGATAAATATAATCATGAGATAAGTTGGACATCCCAAAAGCAATCACATAAAAAGTGGGTTACAGAGCAAACATAATGTTAACAAAGCATTTAACAATAGTCCAACAATTTGGGTAGCTTGCAGCTCAAGAGCCACCTGAAGGACCTTACGTCTGAAGCCAGCATCAGAAGAGGAATGAAATGTATGAAGAGAGAACCGGGCAGCAGCCTTGTAAATCAGAGAAACAGATTTTGGATGTTAAAGCCTAAGGGGCACTTACTGATCCAGTGGGGTACACCTTGCCAGGAAAGGTGGAACCTTGTCCTAAACCTATAGATTGATGATAAGCTGTCTGAGCCACTGAGCAATAGTGAAACGAGAGGTGGGTTGCCTCTTACAGGGATCTTTAGGAATGATTAAAAGGGGAGTCAAGTCCATCAGAAAGAAGCCGCAGCTGAGAGATATACTTGAACAGTTCACATAACATCCAAACCATAGAGATATATAACCTAGTGAAGGGCAGAAAATTGGAAGCACAATGCCCTGGTTAAGGGGACAGGGAGAACCACCTTATTTGTCAAAGTAGTATGGAGGTCTGCTAGACTTTGCGGGGATGTTGGCAGGATTAAAAATATGAGGCAGGGCAGAAGTAGAACTTGAAATTCTAGCTTGTTGCCTAGATGACATCCGAGATGGGTTTGAGCCAGGTGGTAGCAATGGCTAATAGATGACCCCTGGTTGGGTCCAGTGAATGGTGGTTTACTGGACAGATGAGTACATGTAAGTAAGCATCTTTGAAGTCTACAGAAGCCAGCAAGTCTCCCTGATGAAGAGAGGCAATGACATTCAAGATTTGAGATGCAGGAGGGAGTGAATGCCCCCTTTGGTTTCAGATACAAATCAACAAGTTGGATTAACCCGTTGGAAACCTTCCATAGCAGGGAATGGGAACTAGGTCACTCCTGACTCAAGGCAGAAAGAAGGCAAGAGACTTCCAGTAAGCAATCACAGCTAAAAATCCAATGCCATAGCCATCTGATTTTCACGAGCAGAGGGCCAACTGCAGCACTGGTAAGATTTTTGCCAAAGTCAGATGCAATCTAACAAAAGAAAATCGCAGCCAGGATGAGGAGCAAAGCAGGATCCACCAAAAAAAAAAAAAAACAGAATTCTTGAATGGGCTTCCAACCACTTATTGGTTAGGTCCCTAAAAGTAGGAAAAGCAGGTGAAACCTCCACTGGAATAGTAGTCTCCTTGTTCAAGATGAGATATGGTCAAATGAACAGAGGGAATTGACCATTTCTTAACAAACTGATAAAAGACAGGCAAGTGCATAGAGACAACAGCCAACCTATTGGGGTACTTCCAGTTTTCATACAAAAACCATTGAAAAAGGGTGCAAAGAGACTGTCTTAGTGGCCTTATATGACCCAAGGCTGGATAAAACAAAAAAGCAACAGGTTGATCCTCTAGTTTCAGGGTGGTGCCCACCACATCAACAAGGGCCGAAATGCTGAACTTGGGCGTATTAACAGTAGACAAAGTAAGCTCATTTGACAAAAATTTGATTGACTCAGAATCACAGTAAAAATAAGATACAAATCTGATACAGAATTTGCTGGAGAGGAAGCGGGAACATACTTATGACCTCTTCCTTTACAGTTAGCAAATAATTTGGTAATTTGTGACTTAAAGTCCTGTAAGAAAAAAAGCTCAGCCAAGAGATGCAGAGCACAAAGCTACACCCAACATAGCCAAGGAAGACTCCAAATATGGCAGAGACAACATGACTCTACGCTGCAGATGTTGGCATCATCAGTAGGTACAATGGAAGCAAAAAGTGAGCAGAGGGAATCCAGCACAGTGGGACTGGCTCAAGGTAAGAGGCAAGGCCTTGAGCACCCACAAAACCTGGAAGCTGGTAGAAGGTGAGGGTAAGATGGCCAGTAATGACCAAGCACACTGTAGGCAGGCAGCAGGGACAGATCATATTTGCTTGTTGCTTTTTGCAACAGAAGCAGCAAGTGGGAGATGCTTTCCTGAAACAGAGTATGGAGCATGTGCAACTATCCACTCAGCGGGTGAGGTCACCATTCATTACAGTAGTATTAAGCCTTTCCACACCTAAGACAGCAGAAAACAGGTCTATGGCGCCCAGTGACCAATAAAAACGTTAACACAAGTGCAAGGGGAAAAAACAAAATAGGTTAGTCTTTAGAACAGCAGAGCAGAGGAAAAGACATCCATCCTTCTAGGACACTAGCAAAAAAATGAGGCATGCTGGTGGTGGGAGGGGTCATAGCATGGGATGGTCTGAAGATTTATTTTTTTTTGGCAATGTCAAATTCTTCTGTAGGCGGCCGTAAACCTGAAGGTTTAAGACTTCCTATGTTTGACAATGGGCAAGTAGGAAACCTTTCTGTATAAAGTTTGTAATTACATATGCTCATTTGAGAAGTCAAATTGCCTTATTACGAAACGGACAGTGCTTCCTGCTTAGTTGTGCAGCACAGACTGTGCCTCACTATTCTCCTCAGAGCAAACCTATAGTATGCTTTTTTTCAGCAGTTGTTTAAATAGGTAATTGTATTACTTAAAATACAGATGACTACTAGAGTAAAAAAAAATTCAAAAACCCTTATTAGAGGCAAAAAAAAAAAAAAAAAAAAAAAAACACTATAAAATTTTACGGCTTTCTCTTACAAGCACACCATACCATTCCCCTTTTTAACGGTTTTCCTCATGTTCCATTGCTCATTAAAACAGTTCAGCATTTTAACCACAACAAGGACAAAACATTTTCTGACATCCTCACCCCCTGTTCATCCAGTTTCAGAAGCTGCTCGGTCACTTTGGAAGAATTCATGGCCAAGCGAAGACCTTGTATACTAAGCTCTGGAATGACGGATTCCAAGACATCCTTCAGAGGCAGACCGCGGACAGTACCATGTTTAGCTGTGGTTGGCACAGCATCTTCGTTGATCATTCCTCTCAGGGTTACCAACTGTAGAGTAAGAGACATGGGAAGACACTGGTATTAAACCTACAGGCTGTACAACAACAAGCAATGCTATTAAAATTGCCATATATGAAATAGGATTCCTGCAAAACCTAAACATTTACACGGACTGAGAGGCCATTCCACTGTGTATTAGTCAAGAATAGTCAGATCAGAGGACCTTGGGAGAATCGCATCAACATACAGTGGGGAAAATCATTATTTGACCTCCTGCAGATTTTTTAAGGTTGCCCACTTAGAAAGAAATGAAGGGTGTATCATTTTTTTTATCATAGGTGTATTTTAAATGATAAATACAGAATATCAACCACAAATCAAGAAAAAAACACATGATACAAATGTTATAAACCGAGTTGCAGTTTTGTGAGTAAAATAAGTATTTGATCCGCAAGAAAAACACGACTTAGTACTTGGTGGAGAAACCCTTGTTGGCAAGCACAGAGGTCAGACATTTTTGGTTGGTTACCAGGTTTGCACAAATCTCAAGAGGGATTTTGGTCCACTTTTTTCACAGATCTTCTCTAAATCATTAAATGTTTCTTGGCTGTCACTTGGCAACTTGAAGTTTTAACTCCCTCCATAAAATTTCTATAGGATTAAGGTCTGGAGAATGGTTAGGCCACTCCATGACCTTAATGTGCTTCTTCTTGAGCCACTCCTTTGTTGCCTTGGTGGTATGTTTTGGGTCATTGTCATGCTGAAAGACCCATCTATGATCCATCTTCAGTGTTCTGGCTGAGGGAAGACGGTTCTCATCCAGGATTTTACAATACATGGCCCCGTCCATTGGCGCCTCAATGTAGTAAAGTCAGTCTGTACTTTTAGCAGAGAAACAGCCCCAAAGCATAATGTTTCCACCATTGTGCTTGACTGTAGGGGTGGTGTTTTTAGGGTCATAGTCAGCATTTTTCTTCCTCCAAAATGACGGTGAGTCCCCCTCCTCAAGAAGGCACATGTACAGTCATGACAGGGAACATCTAAATGATTCAGAGAAGCATTGGGAGAAAGTGCTGTGGTCAGAGGAGACCAAAATTTAGCTCTTTGGCATTATGGAGGTTGTAAACCCTATTAAAAAAAATAAATAAACCTGTACGACAAAGGCATAATGAGCTAGTATGCATTGCATGCTAGCCTATTAGGAAATACCTTAGAACGAAGCTCTCTCAGCGGTGCCCGCACACCGCTGAGGCAGCTGACATTTTTCCCAGTGTTTCTTCCGAGTTCACAAGCTCTGGTGCTGTGGTTGGCTGGAGCCGCAATGGCTGTCACGGCACAGAGTCCTGAAGAAACGGCAAACTTTACTTCAGAACGCATGCGCCGATGACGTCGGCGTATATAGTAAATATCTCCTGAACAGTGAAAGTTTAGGAGATATTTACAGTACCTGCAAGTAAGCCTTATCATAGGCTTACCTGTAGGTACAATTAATAAGGAAGACTGTACTTCCTCTTTAACTCAACTTGCCGTGTTTGGAGTAAGAAAAATGCTGACTATGACCCCAAGAACACCATCCCACCAAGAAACGCCTTACCTCTGCGCTTGCCAACAAGGGTTTCTCCACCAGGTCATGTTTTGCTTGGGGATCAAATACTTCTTTTACTCACAGAACTGCAACTTAATTTATGGCATTTGTTGTATGTGTTTTTCAGGCTTTAGGTTGATATTCTGTCTCCATCATTTAAAATACACCTATAATAAATATTAGAGACCTTTCATTTCTTTGTAAGGCCCCTTTCACACGATCAGACCGTTCAGGTCCGCCTGTCAGTTTTGACGGCGGACCTGAACGTGCGCTCCATGTTAGCCTATGGAACGACAGGTGTCAGCGGAGACATGTCCGCTGACATCCGACCCCTTCTGATCCGCTAAAAGCACACGGATGGCCCTACGTCCAGGTCCGTCGCTGGCGGATCGGATCGGGTGAGATCTGATGAAAACGGACATGCTGTCCGTTTTCATCCGATCCCTCCATAGGCGGCAGCGGCGACTGACAAGCCCCTCCCCGCTCAGTGAGCAGAGAGGGACCTGTCATCTGCCGGCTCAGCGGAAATCAACGGAGAGATATCCCGCTGAGCCGGCGGACCGAGGCGGGCTCCGTAGAAACTGAGTCCGCCTCGTGTGAAAGGGGCCTAAGTGGGCAAACTTACAAAATCTGCAGGGGATCAAATACTTATTTTCCCCACTGTAGCAAGAGACTGAGATGGAAAATGCTTCTGGATGACAGAAACTCTTGGCGCCAAGAGGTTAAACTATAAGCATGGCCAAAGCTTTTTTTGGTCACACATCTCTTGTAGGTCACTTCTGCTCTCTGTGACGCAGAATTAGCCAACAGCGGGCTCTGTAAAGATCCTGACAATACTGTTGGTATCCACCCTGTTGCCTGACTGACAGCTGGCTCTGCCCCTCAACACACAGCTGAGAGCCAGCTGCACTCTCCTCTGGCTGGTGGGCCAGTGAGCACTGCAGGACCTCTCCGCTTCGAGCAGACCGAGAACAGATCGATAAGCAACGTGGAAAAGCTGCAGCAAAGAGGTAAGTATGAAGGTTTATTTATTTCTATTATTTTTACCAACCCCAAACTTATCCTTTAAGGACCAAACAACTTTTAATGTAAATGGAGTCCTACTTTTCAATTGTGACACTCCGTTGTGCTTGGTAAAAAAAAATCCTCTACTGAATACATCCATAGATTTTGCGTGGGGGACACCGAAAGCTGCTTCAGGTATGCGCAGACTCCTTTAACTGCAGCAGCTTTTAGCCAAAGGCCAGGCTGTTTAATAATTTCCCTTTGGGATCAATAAAGTATTCTGAATGTGAATTCTGATCAGGCAAAGCTCAGACACTTCCAGGTATCAGAGCATACCCACTCCCACATACATTACTACTGGATCGTCATTCAATAGGCTGCCTAACTGGCCAAAAGGAATGCCTGGGAGGGGAGTGGCATATTTGAAAATGTGAAGCGCTATAAAACCAAAACAAACTGAAAAATGAAAAAATCAGTGCCTTAAACCTGAATTATAAAAGATATATATAAAATATGGTATGATCATATCTTAGTGCAAAAATATACTGTGCAAATTATACAATACATTGAATATGTGCAGAACTAGTGACAATGTCGAGAGAAGAAATCACCAAAATATCCACCTAAAAATATTGATATACAGGCAGCAGTCCAAACACAAATTGGTAAGAACCTATAAGTAAAATAAGGTATCAGATTTAAATGCGAAAAATGTGTAAATAGACGAGAGGAAAGGCTAACCGCAAAGAAACGGAGCCAAGCCTCGTTTTCACACTATGTCATGACGTCACTACGCTCTGGCGCAGCGGCGTCACGATGTATCACAGGGAGCAAACCAAGCCTCATTGTGAGGGTGGTCATGTGACTCCCTGTGAAGATAATCATCTGGGGAGGTCGCTTGCGGCGTAATTACGTCACAAGCGACGCAGGTCCCGTCCAAATCAACAACCGAGACCCGCCTCCGTATACAAAAAAATGAAAAGAATGCCGATTGCCTCACATCAATACAATATGAGCATCAACCCGGCCACAAAAAAAGGGGCTTACAGACTTCCTCTTTAATCGGCGTTCTTTTCGTTTTTTTTGTTTACGGAGGCGGGTCTCGGCTGTTGATTTGGACGTGACCTGCGTCGCTTGTGACGTAATTACACCGCAAGCGACCTCCCCAGATGATTATCTTCACAGGGAGTCACATGACCACCCTCACCTTATTTTACTTATAGGTATTATAACATCCTGAAAATTGATATTATATATTTAATATATGTTTTATGGTTTAATCAACCGGAAGTAGTGTGACTTAGTTACACTTCCGGTATTATGGCACTTCCACATGGGGTCATTAGCCCTTTATAAGCGGTGATGTGTAGGGGGTCCGCACCCCATATGACGTCTTTTTAGCAGAAACGCGTTGGGTGGACCCATCACAATTACCGCTACTTGTTCTTTATGCTCTTCCTATATTTTTAACCACTTGCTTACATGGCACTTAAACCCCCCTCCTATCCAGACCAATTTTCAGCTTTCAGCGCTGACGCACTTTGAAAGACAATTGCGCGATCATACAACACTGTACTCAAATGAAATTTTTATCATTTTTTTCCCCACAAATAGAGCTTTCTTTTGGCGGTATTTGATCACCATTTGTTAAAAAAAATGCAAAAAGACCGAATTTTAAAAAAAAAATTTTTTTTTTTTTTTTTTTTATATTTTGTTATAAAATTTTAAAAAGGGTAATTTATCTCCTTCATTGATGTACGCTGATGAGGCGGCACTGGTGGGCACTGATAGGTGGCAGTGATGGGCACTGATCTGGTGCATTGATAGGCAACACTGCTAGGTGGCACTGATTGGCACCACTGGTGGGCATTGATAGGTGACACTTGTGGGCATTGATAGGTGGCACTTGTGGGCATTGATAGGTGGCAGTTGTGGGCATTGATAGGTGGCACTCATTGGCATTGATACGTGGCACTGGTGGGCACTGTCAGGTGGCACTGTCAGGGGGTACTGGTGGCACAATTGAGGGATTATTGCCTCCCCCTCTTCGGGACCGATGTCCCTTGCTAATGAGCCAGTGATCGGCTTTTTTTCTCCTCGCACTGTCAGCACGAGGAGAAAAAAAAACGATCACAGAGCTTTTGTTTTGATCATGTGATCAGCTGTCATTGGCTGACAGCTGATCACATGGTAAGGGGCCGGGACCGGCCCCTTACTTGGATCGGTGATCAGCCGAGTCTCAGTGACTCGGTGATCACATCGCGCTCGGTGTGTGCCCTGCAGGGCGCGTGCACAGGGGAGGCCATCATATGACGGCCTCCCGGGAATTGAGGTCCGCGCTGTAGCAGTCATTCGGCTATAGCGCGGATATCAAGCGGTTAATAAATTAATGTTTACGTTATCACGCTATGTGAGTTTTTCTCGCCTGGTATGTGAACATTCGTTTGTGGCCCTCTATTGGAACACTATCTTTGTGCCGTTGCTGGTGACCGTGAGTGTCAAGCTGCTGCCCTGACCTGGGATCCATTGTGGCTGTTTAAGGAGGTGTACCCTTTTGACCAGTTGGTCGCAAAGCCCAAGTCAACAACATCTGGTAAGCCCCCTAAGACCCTTGGTGGTGGCTTCTTCACCATTCCTACCTTTCCTGCAACGTTGGTGGTCTCTAACATCTATACAGATTCCTGTGGCTTTATTTACCGTATATATGTGTTTTTTTGGACTCTAATATAAATTGGTTCTTACAGATTTGTGTTTGGACTGCTGCCTGTATATCTATATTTTTAGTTGGATACTTTGGTGATTTCTTCTCTCAACATTGTCTCAGTAGTTCTGCACATATTCAATGTATTGTATAATTTGCACAGTATATTTTTGCACTAACATATGATCATACCATATTTTATATATTTCTTTTATAATTCAGGTTTAAGAAACTGATTTTTTTCATTTTTCAGTTTGTTTTGGTTTTATAGCGCTACACTTTCACATTTACACTTACTACTTAGGTCTATAGTTGTGTTGGCTGCTGTTTTACCTACACCATTCGCAGCGCTGTATTGATTTTTCCATATACTATAGTGGCATATTTGAAACTACCAGGAAGTGCCAAATATCTGCTGGGTCCACATTCGGGAGTGGAATGCAGTTAAAGCTCCTACAGTACAAGCAGGTACTTCTCGGTGCCTGTTTGCACACTTTTTTTTGGCACTTTAAAGCAGAACTCCAGGCCAAGAGTTATATAAAGAGTCACATTACACATTTAAAAAATGTCTTACCCACCTATGGATTTATATTTAATGGAAGCGCAACAGACCAGTGTGAAGACATACATAGAATTAAAAGGAATACATTTTTCTTGTGCTAAAAGTGCCAATAATGGCCAGACAAATTCATATAAATTTAAATTCATGATGTTAATTAAAAAGTCAAATATAATACAATTCTAAACACAAATAAATATATATATATATTTATATATATATTATATATATATATATATATATTTATATATATATATATATATATATATATATATATATATATATATATATATATATCTATCTTTTAAAAACTTTCATTTTCAGGTTTTCGGCCAAGTGCATCCTGCATTTTCGGTTTCTGCACCAAAATTTCCATTCGAGGAACGGCTAATTGAATGTTTTTTTTTTTGTTTTTGTTTTTTTATTCTACCTGGATTTTGGCTTTAAACAATTATAGATGATCACCCACTGAAGCAAGATCCGGGCGAAGAGACAAATTACATGGTAAGAAATGATGATTCAGGGGAAGAAGAATTTTCACCATCATTAGATGTTCTTAGGAATGTACCAATGCCATTATTCTATACAATAACTTCAAAGGAAGCAACTGGTTATAAGCCAGTGATAGATTAATGGACGTCTTTTAACTTTGTGATGAGTGATGCTGACCACACACAGCCTATGTGTAACATATGTTTAACAAAAGCACCACTCGAGACAATCAGATTCTTAAGTGACAGCAAGGATGAACCAGCAGAAATCTCCATGCGGGATACTAAAATGTTTCAACCAATTCAAAATCTTTTTGATGCCTGTTTTTTGGTGATTGTTTTACCTATAGTAAAGGAAAGTGTCTTTGTACCAAGGTTCACACATAGGTGAAGTGCAGAAGTCTGCGCTAACATACAAGTCAGATTTTGGGAATTCCCTGGAACAAAAATATATTTTCTGGTGAGGTCATTTCAAAGGCAAATCATGTATAAAGGGATGCAGGCCCTAACACTTTCCTCATTAGAACCCTGCAATTGCAGCAGCTGAATAATTATTAAATCACTCCCATACACATTCATTTTGCACGTGGACACAGACAAGAAGCCATTTCTTCAGAATAACAAAAGGTATTAAATCCTTGTAATGTACATAGATCACCCAGAGGGGAAATGTTTATTTTTTTTTCAGCAAAAGTGGAGTTACTTTTAACCACCTAACGACCAGCTGCCGTCGTTATATGTCAGTACTTTGACGTGGAATACTGTTATGGCAGCAGATTGCTGCCATAACCCAAGTATACTCCTAAATGGCGGGCGGCTGGCTTTCAGATAAAAGTGGTCTCTGTGGTGGATTCGCCGCAAGATCACTTTTATCGGTGGCAGACGAGGGGCCCCCCCTCCCGCCGCGCTCCAGACGTCTCCGATGCTTACCGGGGACGATCGGGTCCTCTCCCCTATGAGACTGGAAGCCAAGTGAGGGAAAGATGGCCCCCACTCGGCTCCATAATATTGGATGATGGAAGCGACGTCAAACGTCACCTCCGCCCCATGCTCTTAAAGAGTTTTTTTTTTTAAAAGACTTTTATTTTTTAATTGCATTTAAGTCTAAATGTGAGATCTGAGGTCTTTTTGACCCCTGATCTCACATTAAAGAGGTCCTGTCATGCTTATTTACTATTATAAGGGATGTTTACATTCCTTATAATAAGAATAAAAGTGAGCCAAATTTTTTTTCAAAAGGACAGTGTAAAAAAAAAAACAAAACCCAAAAAAGTAAAATAAATAAGAAAAAAAATAAAAATTAATTTGAAGTGCCCCTGTCCCGCCGAAACGAACGCATACGTAACTCACGCCCGCATATGAAAACGGTGTTCAAACCACATGTGAGGTATCTCCGCGATCGTTAGAGCGAGAGCAATAATTATAGCACTAGACCTCCTCTGTAACTCAAAACTGGTAACCTGTAGAAATTTTTAAACGTCAACAATGGAGATTTTTAAGTGCCAAAGTTTGTCGCCATTCCACAAGCGGGCGCAATTTTGAAGCATGACATGTTGGGTATCAATTTACTCGCCGTAACATTATCTTTCACAATCTAGAAATAATTGGGCTAACTTTACTGTCGTCTTATTTTTTAATTCCAAAAAGTGTATTTTTTCCAAAAAACCTGTGCTTGTAGGACCGCTGCGCAAATACGGTGTGACAGAAAGTATTGCAATGACCGCCATTTTATTCTCTAGGGTGTCTGAAAAAAAAAATAATATTTGGGGGTTTCAAGTAATCTTCTAGCAAAAAAACCCCCAAAAAAACGGATTTTAACTTGTAAACAACAAATCTCAAAAAGAGGCTCGGTCCTTAAGTGATTAAACTGCTATGATAGGTTCTATAGTATTTGACATGGACAACCTCACAGTGTCCTTACCTCACTGGTTCTGAAGATGATCCTGTACTGGAATTGCGGTCCATGATCCTTGATGTCTTCCAGCTTGTCTCTTTTCAGACTCACAGCAACAGGACCCAGCTTCTCGTCTACTCCAAAATAATTACAGTGTTCTGGAAAACAAGTTCACATTTCAATGACTTTAGATCCATATGCTCCAGTCTGTGGACCAGCTAAAACAATAAACAACCAGTAACCAGTCTGTCTTCTCACCACTTCATCTAGCTGAGAACATTCCTCTGTAAAGTGAAATCACAGGATTTAAGATATTGTGACCCGCAGCTATAGTGGAGATCTACAAATGGCAGAGTCTTAAGCCCGCCATACATGGTTCAGCATGGACTGGCCACATTTCGATCCATGTATGGACACCCTGTTTGTACACAAGTCGTTCTATTGATCGACTTGTGTACAACCAGCCTGTTGGATTTTTCATGAAAGATTGGTGCCACCAGCTATAGCTGGCAGCACTAATCATTGTATTCTGATCGCAGGGAGGGCTCCCCGCCAGCAGAACATAATAGCAGTGCGGGAGGGATTCGCGGTGGTAATTGGGCAATCTTTCCTTCTACCTGTGGTGGAAGAAAGAAAATTGCATAATCTATGGCCTGTCCTCACACAGATCTCAGCTTACTTAAATCACAACTCTGCCCCGAGCTACATCACCAATCTTGTCTCCAAATATCACCCAGATCGTCCTCTCCGCTCTTCTCAAGACCTCCTACTCTCAAGCTCCCTCATCTCCCCCTCCCATGCTCGTCTCCAGGATTTCTCCAGAGCCTCTCCCATCCTCTGGAACTCGCTACCTCCACTGGTCCGGCTATCCCCTACTCTTGCTACCTTCAGGCGATCCCTGAAACTCATCTCTTCAGGAAAGCCTATCACGTCTCCAACTAATCTTCTACCACTCCCATCAGCTCATTCCCCACAGTTACAACCTTTTGTACCAAATGCCCCACCCTATTAGATTGTAAGCTCTTCTGAGCAGGGCCCTCTTAATCCTTATATTTTATTGTATTGTAACTGTATTGTCTCCTTTCTATATTGTAAAGCACTTTGTCTACTACATGTAGGATTATGGGATATTGGGAACACCTAAATAAAATCGGGGTGTTGTGGGAAGGAGGGGACAGGGCAAGATTGACTCTTCTTCTGCTACAACAGGGCCTACAAAGAAGCCTGTCGGTCATCAAGTCTTGATTGAAACACTAAAAAACCAAACCTCTATTTCAGGGATGCATCGATACTGGCAATGAGTATTTTGACAATAATCCAATACTGGAAACCGCTACTTTGCGGTGTGACTTGCGTCCATACAAAGTTAATGGGCTCAAATTGCACTGCAAAGAATTGCATGCAAAGTGAACAGGAATGCTGTGCGAATCATGACCGAAAACGCATGAGGTTCCCCGCACTTGCCTAAGTGAACCCAGGCTGAAATCACTATTGACAAGCCTGGGTTCACACAGGAGCAATGGGGAAACCACATGCAATTCAGACAGGAACCGCACCACTCATTCTGTACGGACACAAGTCACACCGCAAAGTAGCGGTTTCCAGTATTTATTTTGTATGGGCTCAAATTGCACCACAAAGTATCGCTAAGGAACTTGATCGAAAGTATCGGTACTCATACTAGTCAATAACAAAAAAAAAAAAAAAAAAAAAAAAAAGAAGGGTATAGGTGCAACCCTACTCTATTTGAAACATCATCCTACGCCCAGGATTTTATCCCAGTTTAGAGCTGGTAATTCCAGATTTCTCCATCATCCTGACACTGAGGCACAACCATAATTTACAATTCACTGTCTTCACTATGTCTTAATTGCTGTATACCATTCCACTAAGTACTGCAAGCAGCTGTATGGGGGGTCCCAATGGTGATCTCAAGACACTGTAAAAGCAATAAAACCCTGCCCCCTGTGCTACAACACAAATGTGTTTAAACCATTAATGGGTTTTCCTTTGTTTTCCAAAATCCCCTTTAACAACCAAAGAAACCAGTCATATCTCAACATTCTGATTCAGAGCCCATAAAATTCTAGGAGAAGAGGCCAGGTTTACTAATAGTCGTTTGTGAAAAGGTGTCAACATGCTAATTGAAAAAGAAAACTAATTATACGTTTTTCCTTAGGAGAAAATCAGGTCAAGGTCTTAAATATAATCTGCTAAGCCATCCATGGTGTTGTACAGTGTGGCTATTCGGGAGGCTGCACCAATATTGTCAAAGACAATCCATTAGGCAATCAATACCTTGTAGGTCTTGTTATGTTGGCGATGGGGATGTGTGAACATTGCAGTCAAATAAATAACAGTACAACCCAGAGATGTGGATGACCTCAGGGGATGAATATGATGGGGACTCTTCCAACTGTCAACATGCCAAAAGATATGGAGATCCATTAAATGATCAATGTACTGATGTAGAGAATAATAAGTAGTACAGGAAGGTGGAGCAAAAAACACAAAATGACGAGAAAAAAAGATGTAGCCCTAATAAATGGTCAGCTCACCCAAAGGTGATATTTCACCTCTGAATAGAGGCAGGAGGGTTAAAGAGGAACCCTGAAAATCTAAGGAAAAAAAATGTCAATACAGTGGAACCTTGGATTGCGAGCATAATGGGTTCCAGGAGAATGCTTGTAATCCAAAGCACTCGCATATCAAAGCAAGTTTCCCCATAGAAGTCAATGGAAACAAAGAATTTGTTCCGCATTGACTTTTATTACATGCAATACCGCATGTGGCCAGAAGCGTAAGGGGGGCGCCGGAGAGCCTCAAAAATACACGGGGACAGCTTGGAAACACTCGGGAACGGAGTATTTCCGAGTACTTCTGAGTCATTCCGAGTCATTCCGAGTCATTCCGAGTATTTCCGAATGGCTCAGAACCGTTCAGAGTGTCCCCGGCACCCCCGCACCTCTGGCCAAATGCGGTATTGCACCGCCCATTAGCTTGAATTCTGCTCGTTTTGCGAGACAACACTCGCAAACCGAGTCAGGATTTTTTAAAAAAAGTTGCTCGTCTTTCAAAACGCTCGTTAACCACGTTACTCGTAAACCAAGGTTCCATGTATAGCTGAGAAGTGTATTTTGTGTGCCAATTTTTCTTGTTTGGCAACCAAGTTCTCTTGGAAAAATGACTAAAACTGTCTCCAAGTATAACTTAATACCAATTTTCATTAGTCAAATATCTGTATTTTTGGATGTAGCAATATACAAAGTATACCTGGCCTTGGACCTCCCCACAGTTATCTAACTCGGTTAGGCCTCATGTACTCTGCTGCTGGTAAACAGACGTTTAGGAGCAGTTTGGCGTTTTTTTCAGCTGCCCCTGAACTCTCCTCTATGTTATCTTATCAGTACATGTACACAGGGTCATTTATAGTCGTTTCTAGGCAATTGAGTTTAGAGGCATTTTTTGGAACGCAAAAAAATGCGTTCAAAAGCTGAGTTTACAGGCATCTCAAGCGCTAAACGCTTCTAAACGCGGTAACTCACGTTTAGCCGTGCTTCGTTTACAGGCGTTTCCATTTTTGGCTATTTTGAAAAGAAAAAAAAAAATATTTATTTTAAACGCTTCTAAAGGCAAACGCAGCAAAACGCAGCTAAACGTGGCATGTAAACACGGCAAAATGGACGTTTTAAGCGTGGGTTACTGTCAAGTTAAATCATTCAGGAGAGTTTGTAAAAACGTCCCGTGTACATGAAGCCTTGGAATAAAAGCTTGCTTATCAATAGAGCACCTCTGTAGTATATTCCTTCGCTGTGTTAGATCGTGTACAGAGCCGCCAAACCTGTGGACAGGACGCCGACAGACCAACCTGGAAGTGTCTGGAACCACTCAGGAGCGCACGAAAAGGGGAAGTGACGTCACACTGGAAAGATCTTGTGGTGGAGGGGCGTGGCTACGTGTTTTGGAGCGCCCAAGCTCTATTCTCAAGCCATAGAAACATGAGACTACTACAATTTATAGGAGAACAACAGGGAACCCTCTATTGAACTGAACCACTCCCAAAAACTGCCGACAAACAGATTTAGCTCAATGGGTTCCACAGAGTCTTGGTGTTCTCTGGGAAGCTTCTACAATACATGGTTGTGAGTGAAAATCCCAGTAGATCAGCAGTTTGAGTGAAATACTCAGGCCAACCCATTTGGCACCAACAACCATGCCATGGTCAAAGTCACTTAAATCCCCTTTCTTACCCATTCTGATGCTCGGTTTGAACTTCAGCAAGTTGTCGTCACCACGTCTAGATGCCTAAATGCATTGAGTTGCTGCCAAGTGACTGGATGATTAGCAATTTGTGTTACCAAGCAATTGAACAGGTGTACCTAATAAAGTGGCCTGTGAGTGTAAATAGTAGTAGTCCCATATGTTTCTATGGCTTGATAAAAAAGCTTGGACACTGAAACGCGTAGCCACGCTCCTCCACTGAAAAATCTTTCCAGTGTGACGTCACTTCGGCTTCCGTGCCCCTCGTGTGCTCCAGATTGGTTGTGGACAATTCTTGGTTTGTCTGTCCGCATCCAGTCCACAGATCCGGAATGTACTACAGCGTCGCACAGCAGTGTTCTATTGATGAGCATGTTTTTATTTTTACCAAGTGAGTTGCCAATTGTCTTAAACAGAAACAGAATATATTTTTAATACTACACTTAGTTGGTGTCCCCTGTTGCCCTTTTGTATATTCGGAGAGACTATTTCTATCTCTTTTGGTGGAGCAGCCATAAGTGCACTGGACTATTATTACCCACATACTATAGAGACTTGTTTGGATTTTGTACTTTTCCCTGTTTAGATGGTTTCCACTTATTTTTAGTTTGCTGACCCGGTGAGGTTTCACCCTTAAAGTGTTACTAAACCCAAAACCCTGCAATTACTATACAGGGGGTCCCCGGGTTACAAACAAGTTAGGGACTGTAGGTTTGTTCTTAAGTTGAATCTGTTTGTAAGTCGGAACAGGTACATTTTTTAAGTGTAGCTCCAGCCGAAAAATCTATTTTTAAGCTTTTTGGATAGCATAGGGAAGGGTTAACACTCCTGTAACATTTGTTTTGCTGTGTGTGCCCCTGTTCAGAAGATTTCACCTCACTATCTATCCCAATGACCGTTGGATTTTGAAAATTTTGGGTTGTTGTGGAAACAAGCCTTGGTGATAAAGCATCAGTGGAGGTACCTTTTCCCCATAATAGCTTTTACAGGAGTGAAGTTCCCTTACTAGAGGTAGATTTCCTCTCACTTCCTGTTGTTTCCCTCCATTTGTAAGTAGGAGTCGTTTGTAAGTCGGATGTTTGTAAGTAGGGGACCCCCTGTATCTGGTCTCCCACAGTACACAGAACATGGAAATGCAATTATGTTAGTAAAAATAAACTGCTAAATACCGTATTTATCGGCGTATAACACGCACCGGGGTATAACACGCACCCCAATTTAGGAGGGAATTTTAAGAAAAAAAAACTTTTAGGAGGGAAGTTGAAGGGAAAAAAACTTACATTTAAATGCCCATCATTGCAGCCATGTCAGTGCAGCCATGTCAGTGCAGCCATGTCAGTGCAGCCGTGCAGCCTCCCCCAGTGCAGCCTCCCCCAGTGCAGCCTCGCCCAGTGCAGCCTCCCCCAGTGCAGCCTCCCCCAGTGCAGCCTCCCCCAGTGCAGCCTCCCCCAGTGCAGCCTCGCCCAGTGCAGCCTCGCCCAGTGCAGCCTCGCCCAGTGCAGCCTCGCCCAGTGCAGCCTCGCCCAGTGCAGCCTCGCCCAGTGCAGCCTCGCCCAGTGCAGCCTTCGATCCCCTGTCTTCAAAATCGCCGACCGCGATTTGAAAATGGCGCCGCCGGCGCCGAAATACACAGAGCCGGTCCTCGGCTCTTTCCGGCGGCTCTCGTTCACTTTCGGCTCCACTCGTAGTCCCGAGCGGAGCTATCCGAACCTAGCCGAGTAGGTTCGGATAGCTCCGCTCGGGACTACGAGTGGAGCCGAAAATGAACGAGAGCCGCCGGAAAGAGCCAAGGACCTGCTCTGTGTATTTCGGCGCCGGCGGCGCCATTTTCAAATCGCGGTCGGCGATTTTTGAGTTGTGCAGCTCGGGATCGGCGTATAACACGCACCTGCGACTTTCCCCTGATTTTAAGGGGAAAAAAGTGTGTGTTATACGCCGATAAATACGGTACCTTTTCTCCTCAAAAGTACCGTATATAGCAGTCTTGTGACTTCTATCAGTGTCTGGTTAAAGCTTGTAGGAGGAGTTTTCACTCTCCTCTGACTGTTCTATGAGGCTGCAGGACGCCTGACCCTCTGGACAGTGCCGATTGTTCCTGTGTTGATCACATGCACTCTCCCAAGAAAAAAAAAAAAAAAAAAACTCCTCTCTAGCAATACACACCAAACTGAGCATGTGCAGCCTTTCCCCTGGCTCTGTCAGCAGATAGATGGGGACAGTGGAAGGGGAGGATCTGTGCATACAGGATCAAACAGCCTTTTTTACACAATGCAGAAGATTAACCCCTTAGGTTCCACAGTGAGTATAACAAGCATGCTTTACTGCATATACAGACTGATTTTACTGCTGTGGGTTTAGTAAACACTTGAATGCACCATTAAGCCTTACTCTACTTTCATTTACTTTAATTTGCAGAGAATGCAGCAAGAGCAATGAGACAACCTAGGCAAGGTGATTAAAGCCAGGCACTCCAAGAGCATCCCTCAGAAATACAAGAAACTAGTAGGCATCTACCAGCAAAATGAAAGATTAGTTTCAGGTGAATAAATCCTTTTAGGAGAAGAGTGATTGATGCTCTTGTACATATATAACGGCACAGTATTACGAAGTCCCAGCTGGTGAGAGCGATTTTCCTGTAGTCGTTTCCTAAATTAATGCCAAGACTGTGCTAATTACCACATCTGACAGGCATCCTTCTCTCCGGAGACATGCTGTATTCATAAAATCTATAACAGGAACGGTCCCCCATGCCTTCACAGCTATTAGGAAGCTTGCTCGATAATAAAGGGACATTATTCTAATTAGGCCAAACAGACACAAACTCTGCACCTTCACATCAGTTCACATAATCGGCTCAATTCACCAAGCTATAACACATGTGCCATAATGTTCTTTATATTTGGCCATGTGATTTCTATTTGTAGCTCTTGTTACTGGAAATAGCTATAACATAGCTCCAGGAATAGTCCTAAACACAGTCATGTCACATTCTGGATTTACAATATAGAAAATGGATGTCAACATTGTCCAGCTGATCTACAGGAATGAAACGTGCCGTGCGGAGAGTAGAAAGACCTTCTCCCCTTCCATGGAGTCCAATCCTACCTACATCCTTCTCTAATCAATAACTTCATCACTATGTTAAGGGGGGGGTCAATAAATTTAATCATGTCTTGGCCCATAAAACAAGCTATTAATAACATTTGCATGCACACAGTTCAGCGGTTCATTAGTGTAGTGAAGATAATTAGGATAAAGTTATAATTCTGACGGGGGGAAAATGACTTCTGACTAATATTCCAACTGATGGGTTCTCCAGGCGGTCCTAGAATCCGCAACAGCCGATTACAGGGACTAATGAAGCTGCATTCCGCAACGCGGCATATGTCTGTCCGGAGGTACACCTGTTTTTATGTAACATTCACACGGTGTGCTCCCATTTAAAATGCCAGAAAATAAAGAAATATTAGAAGAAAGAAAGCTACATCAGAGGATCTTCACTACATCTGAGCACCACAAAAGTAAACTCCTCCATCCATGTCTCCTTGCTTTATTATGCTGAGAAATCTCTTCGAAAAAAAAAAACCCCTAACATTTCTGGCCGTGGCCATCTTGACTAAGGGCAAATAATTCATGTATCATTTAACTTCCCGCCTTTAGCTCAATTATGTATGCAGGAGAGTGAGCTTAGCTGAGAAAACCCCTCCTTCTCTCCTGAAGACTCCTGGGATATATGCAGGGCATTTTTTCAGTGGGAACCTCCAGCACTGAATGTATGTAATAGAAAGGGGTGTTGAGTGTGCTGAAGGGTCTATTGATGCTGGCTGCCGGGGGATCTATTGTCACTGGTGGGGATGTTTTTGTGTGGGGGTCTGTTGCTGGTGGGGGATCTATTGTTGCTGGTAGGGATCGACTGCTGAGGGAGAGGTCTATTGTTGCTAGCTGCTGGGAGATCTGTTGCTTTTGCTGCTGGGGGGGTCTAACGTTGCTGGGTGTGGTATTTTGTTGTGGGTGGTCTATTGTTGCTGTGTGGGGGGTCTATTTTGTGGGGGATCTGTTGTTGCTGGGGTGGGGTCTATTGTTGTGTGGGGTCTATGGTTGTTGGCGTGGGGGGCAATTGTTGTTTAGGGGTCTATGGTTGCTGGAGTGGAGTTCATTGTTGTTGGGGGGGTCTATTGTTGTTTGGGGGGATCTATTGTTGTGTGGGGTCTATTGTTGCTGGGGTGGAGTCCATTGTTGCTGGGGGGGTTATTATTTTTGGGGGGATCTATTGTTGCTGGGGAGGGTCTAATGTTGCTGGGGTGGAGTCCATTGTTGCTGGGGGGGCTGTTATTTTTTGGGGGATCTATTGTTGCTGGGGAGGGTCTATTGTTGCTGGGGTGGAGTCCATTGTTACTAGGGGGGGCTATTATTGTTTGGGGGATCTATTGTTGCTGGGGAAGGTCTATTGTTGCTGGCTGCAGGGGATCAATTTTAGTGCATTTAACAAATTCCATATGAATTGTTTAGCACCACAAAATAATACTTGGTTCTGTATTCTCTAAAAGGGGAGGAACTGGGAGGTGGGTAGGAGGTGGAACCAAGGGACGGTGCTCAGGGGTGGGTAGGGGCGGAGACAAGGGATGACTTAGAAGGGGGGAGTTCCTGCACGTATTCTGGGAGAAAAAATAAACCCTGGATATATGACATAATTTGCCTAGGCAAGAAACCAGGAAGTAACTGAAGAAATGTGTAGTAAAAAAAGTAATTATGATATACTTTCCTATCCATTTACGAATGCTAGCAGCACGAGGATTAAAAATAATCAATGTTGATTGGGAGAATGAAGTTTTATTTTAACCACTTCACCTCCGGAAGATTTACCCCCCTTCTTGTGCAGCCAAATTTTTTGCCATATGGCACTGCGTTACTTCAACTGACAATTGCGCAGTCGTGCAACGCTGTACACAAATGAAATGTATGTAATTTCCCCACAAATAGAGCTTTCTTTTGGTGGTATTTGATCACATCTTGTACATGGCTCACTCTGAGCATTCATATTACTTTTTGCTTTTTTGTCACCAGTTCTATTTCAATTTGACTTTTTTCGCTGCTTTTCTTTCTCTCTTGTTTATTTCTCTGAATCTTATCACTTGCTGGCATTTCTTTGCCACTTTCCTTTCCCCTTTCAGTCTCCTATGCCCCCACTATTCTTGGCTCAGGCTTTCTATTCATATATAGACACATACATATCATTAGTACTTGCATGACTATACTTTTTTACGCCTACAGTTTCCATTACACATGGATTCGGTGAGACTCCTGGGGACACTCTCATATGCGCACCATGCCTGTCCTCTGGTTTGCTCTACCGGGGTCCCGTTCGGCTCCGCCTCCACAGTTCCAGGTTGAGACACCTGCTGTTACCTGTGGGAACCGTACACCTGTTGTCCTAGCCACATCTGTACAAGCATCAACCCCTGAAGAGCGAGCTGGGTCTCACAAAACGCGTCAGTTACATTAGATGCTTGTATATCACATGTTTTCTATTCTTAGGGCACACCAATGTCCGTGTAATACATGTTTATTACCCATTCATGTACCATTGTTTATTTTATATGTATGTTGTTTTACAACTGGCCATTGCTGAGGATAGCAATGTATGCATGAATTTTACCTGAATAAATGCATATACTTTATACTTCAATTACAGTTATGATGCTTTTTGGCCAAATGGTGCCTACCTCATTTAATGTCCCATTAGGGCGAATCTTTTGTAACAAACAAAAAAGTACCGACAATTTTGAAAAAACACAATATTTTTTACATTCTGCTATAAAACAAAATAAAAAATAAATAAAATTTCTTCATCAATTTAGGCCAATATGTTATCGGTTACATATTTTTGGTTAAAAGAAATCCTAACAAGCGTATACTGATTAGTTCTCGCAAAAGTTATAGCGTCTACAAACAATGGGATATGTACTGACATTTTTATTCATGTAATTTTTTTTTTTTTTTGTCATGTCTTTTTTTTTTTTTATAGGGGGGGTACCCTCTTTTCAGAGGGTTTCAGCTCCCACTTTCTCCTGGCGCTCCACGGCACCGGAAGGAAGATGACCTCTCCCCCCTCTCTCTCGGCAATCATCTGGGACACATCACAGGTCTCAGATGATTGCCCGGCCAGTCTCGGCGCACGGTCGCGCATGCCCAGTGGGTGCCCGTCTGTGAAGCCACAGCCGGGCGCCCACAGTTATAATGCTGGTGCCGCAGAGAGGAGGGGGAGACAAGCGGGGCTTCATTCCCCCGCATCGCTGGACCCTGGGACAGGTAAGTATCTGATTATTCAAAGTCAGCAGCTGCAGTATTTGTAGCTGCTGACTTCTATTTTTATTTTTTTTAACAGAACTCCGCTTTAAAGACCCTGGGGCCAAAAAATTTACTGTTTGGAGCGACAGGCGTTTTGCTTCAGGCGACAACGCTCAGATGTGAACAGGGGCCACTGAAATGCTGAAATGAATGGGTTTTGGCTTGTTGAGTGTTTAAAAGCGATAAACTTCAAGAAGAGAATTGCTCAGGTTTGAACGGGGCCTTACAAATACTGCAGCCGATGACTTTTAACAGACCCTTACCAGACCAGGAGTCCAGCGCTGTCCTCATTGAAGCCAATCCTTCACCGGGCTTTGGATCATTGGCAGCCCGCGATGTGACTTCCTGCTGTTGCACATCTGGCTCCCACTGATCATGCACAAGATTTTGCGTCGCTGTCAGACCGGTCCCGCAGCCTCCTGGGAAGTGGGACATGTGATGTGTCCCAGGAGGCTGCAGGCATGTGGGGGGTGGGCCAAGCTGACGTAATTCTCACCTAGGCAACTGCAGAAATGCGAGCGGGTACCTGTCAGAAAAAAAGGTACCTGCTCCTATGTGGGGCGCGGAAAAACAGAAATTTTGTTATAGTAAGACTGGGGGAGGAGGATGAAATGGAACTTTAACTTTTAAATAAAGTTCCGCTTTAATAAGAGACAAACACTGTACAATCTTCTTACAACAGAAGGTATTTGCAGGTCTGACTTCCATCACAGATCCAAAGAATAAGAGGTTTATTCCTGATTATAAGATAGTGGGTAGAGCCATGCAAATTATTAATTTAATGCCCATTTGAGACCAAACGCATTCTCAGAACCGTTAGATCAGGGGTAGGCAATCTGGGGCCCTCCAGCTGTTGCAGAACTACAAGTTCCATCATGCCTCTGGGAGTAATTGTATCTGTCAGCCTTGCAATGCCTCATGGGAAATGTAGTTCCACAACAGCTGCAGTGCCCCAGGTTGCCTACCCCTGCGTTAGATAATAGTATTGATGCAGCGAGATTTCTTCACAGAGGCATAAAGAAATGATGTGCACAGCTCTGCCCACTATGAAGGATAAGACCTTTTTTTTTTTTTTTTTTTTTTTTTTATCTGTGATGGAATTAAAACCTGCAAATACTTTGTTTTAAGAAGGCTCTACTTCTACTATGTTACTCATTAATCAACTGGGGGGTTTTGGTTCCTTTCAGCTCACCTCACAATATCGTGCCCGAGTATTAATATAAGGGGAAACTAAAGCCATTTTTGGTAATATTTTTAATGGTTAAGGCTCCGTTCACACTAGGGCGACTTGTCATGTGGCTTTGGACACAAAGTCGCATGACAAGTTGCAGCCCACTGATTTCAATGGCACCCCTTCCGATCTATGCGACCTAAAGTCACAGCAACTTTGAAAAGGTTCCCGGACTACATTAAAGCGACTTCGGTGTCAGAGTGTGTAAAGTTGCATCCAAGTCGCACTGGAAATTGCGACTTTGGAGACCCACTAATGTGAACCGATGGCAAAAAAAGTGATGTGTTCAGTATATAATGGTATATCCCAGTGGTCTCCCAACTGCGGCCCTTTGCTTGCCTTTATCTGGCCCTTGGGGCACTGTTCCTGTCACTGATCCAAGACACTCTTCCCCACCAACGACACCAACGACTGAGCATTAATCATCCCACCGACACCAACGACTGAGCATTATTCCTCCCACTGACACCAATGATGGGGTACTATTCCTCCCACTGACACCAACGATGGGGTACTATTCCTCCCACTGACACCAACGATGGGGTACTATACCTCCCACTGACACCACCGATGGGGTACTATTCCTCCCACTGACACCACCGATGGGGTACTATTCCTCCCACTGACCCCAATGATGGGGTACTATTCCTCCCACTGACCCCAACGATGGGGTACTATTCCTCCCACTGACCCCAACGATGGGGTACTATTCCTCCCACTGACCCCAATGATGGGGTACTATTCCTCCCACTGACCCCAATGATGGGGTACTATTCCTCCCACTGACCCCAATGATGGGGTACTATTCCTCCCACTGACACCAAAAGTCCAGCCCCCCAAAAGTCTGAAGGACTGTAAACTGGCCCTTTGTTTATTAAGTTTGGAGACCCCTGGTATATCCAATCAAAAAATCCAGCACTAGCTCTGCACTTACGGACTGCTCATTCAACCAGAATATCCATCTTTACCAGGAAAACAGGGGGAGAGGACCATCCCCTTAGCTATTCAGCTGTGTGTGTATGTACAGCATAGCAGTAAACCAGCACTGTGGATTACTAAACTAACACTTGCCATCTGCTGAAGGCGAAAATATGAAATTTTTATATTAAAAGCGTGGGTCCACCCACACCGCCAAAAAAAAATAAATATTAAAAGCCAGCAGCTACAAATACTGCAGCTGCTGACTTTTAATACATGGCCACTTACCTGCCCCAGGGTCCAGCGATGTCGGCAGGGGACGCCAAGAACCCGCTCGGTTCTCGGCAGCTGCCGCCGCCATCCTAGGTGAGGGAATCAGGAAGTGAAGCGTTGCGGCTTCACTTCCCGGTTCCCTACTGCGCATGCGCGAGTCGCGCTGCGTGTCCCAAGTGGTCGCCGCTCTCTCCTGGGAGCTGTGTGTTCCCAGCAGACAGTGCAGTGGGGATGGGAAGAGGCGTAGACTCCCATGGGAGTCTATGCCGGAAGTGGGTGCAAATACCTGTCTTAGACAGGTATCTGCACCCCCCTCCCCCCTGAAAGGTGGCAAATGTGACACCGGAGGGGGGGAGGGTTCCGAAAAGCGGAAGTTCCATTTTTGTGTGGAACTCCGCTTTAAAAACTATTTTCAAAAATGCAATTTGTATTCTAGAACATAACATACACAAACAATCATATCTTACCTTTACCGTGGAAATAGTCTTGATAATACCGAGCCCCTAAATCTACATGCTCAATGCAATACGGTTTTAGCCTCCCTTGGGTCTTCTGTATTTCCTTGGAGACTTCCAAGACAGATATGCTGGCATTGGTACAGTACATAGAGAGGGATGGCTCCAGAAAGCCTCCTTCACTTCCATTTGGGGAACCTGCTGATGCTCTAGAGAAGCTCACATTACGTTCAGACATTCCTCCCGTTTCGTTTCGAAAATGTGGACAGCTGAGGAGGAGGTCATTGCTGTTGTTGTCCCCCAGGTCATGCTCCAAGTTCTCCTTAAAGTTTAGGTCTTCCGTGCTGGTAAACTTGGGGTCCATGTTGCCCAGACCAAAGGCTTTAGACACTGCTAGGGACACAGCTGATGCAGCAGAGGCCCCTGTTGTAGTGTTGCGTCTTTGGGCAACGTAGTTCCGGTTGGCTGCTACTTCATTAAGGTCAAACAGCATGCTCTGTACATCATAGTGGCCAAGTGTCTTTGGGCAAATCCAGTGCTTTGCGCTTTCGTCTGGCTCCAAGAATGACTTTCCAGGCTCGTTTTCACTCTTGTTGCTTCTCAGCTTGCGAAATATAGAGGAGTCACTGGATTCCCCTTTGGGGTTTCGCTTTTTTTGTTTATCCTTTAGGGTACCATCATCTTTCTGAAACTGTCCATTGCGGAGGTCTGTTCTGGAGCTCCCTAATAAGTGTAAATTAGAAGCAGTGCTGGAGTCATCATGGAGATGACCACTACTTCGGCTAGGTGACTCATTGCCTTTTTCATGCTTTTCATTTCTGAGATCTTTAAGCATATCATACAAGCTCTGTTCAGACACTCCTTGCACATTGATGGAAGAGGTGCTGCCATACTCTCTGAACAGTGGCATGCCATTGCTGAATTTTGACCCCCTGGGCTCCATGGAAATATCCACATCACACTCGCTGAGTGTTGTCTCACTGTTGCTTCGGTTCCGAAGAGTAATAAATGTCCTGCCTGGTGATAGGGGCCAACCGTCTTGGAACTCGACATCTTTGGACCTCTTTCTCGGCAACCTGTGAAGAGCCCTAAATCTCGGGGAACCACCATTACTTTGAAAATGTTGTCCGTTTGGATAACTCCTTTGCTGGTGGAAATCTTTTGACCCTTCCATTTCCCTTGATGGGCTAGGAGTCATTGTCTCTTTCTGGGTATCCTTTTTGGGAGGCCAGTCAGCGATCCTGGCTCGTACCCCCATTTTTGGCATTGCTGGGGTGATGGAGCTGAACCTGGATCCCTCTGCACCATGTTGCATGCCATTGCTGTTCTGTCCCCAGTAGCCTTGGGAATAATAGTCCGATCCCCGACCAATATCATTAGCTTTCATGGATGTGCCCCCGGACTCCACTCCATCATTTTGATAGGATCTGTAGCTTGTCATGCTCTAATACAGACATAAATATCCACATTGAGCAAAAACGTGTCACAGTTTTTTGTAATGCCAGAGTGTAGAACCATTATTGGGGCTTGGTATGGGAAATGTTTTGGGCAGTAGAATTCACGTAACAGCCACTTCTGCTCACATTCATGTCAGTGGAAAAGGCAGATCATTTCAGGAGGTACCTGAAAAACATAAGTGATTTACAGCAATTAATTTGGTTGTACAGCAATAATAATGAAGAAAATCATAAAATACGTCAGGAAAAATGTACACAGATTTTGGTGTTAGTTTCTCCAAGACAGGGGTCTCCAAACGTTCTAACCAAAGGGCCAGTTTACTTGTCTTCAGACTTTAGGGGGGCCGGACTGTGGTCATTGAGAATAGAAATTGTCCTGGTGTCTGTGGTAGTACACAATGGTGCCCCAACATCGGTGTCAGTGGGAGCCATGGTGCCCCAACATCGGTGTCAGTGGGAGCCATGGTGCCCCAACATCGGTGTCAGTGGGAGCCATGGTGCCCCAACATCGGTGTCAGTGGGAGGAATAGTGTCTGCTGTTGATGTCAGTAACAGGAATTACTCCCCATTTTTGGTGTCAATGGGAGGAATAGTGTCTTACATCAGTGGAAGGTAAAGTGCCACAAGGGCCGGATAAAGGCAAGCAAAGTGTTGCATCCGGCCCCCGAGCTGTAGTTTAGAGACCACTGCTCTTGGGGACTGCTGTGGGGCGGGGGGTTGATACTCCTTGCAGAAATCCAGTGGATTACCTACAATGTAAAATAAACTGTTGGTCTCCTCTGAATTTTCAGAGAGCCAAGAAATGTACATGCAAAGTAATTAAATGGCTATTTTAAAGTAGCTGCAACTTTTTACAGTTCTACTTCAATCGTAGTCTGAAGGTGAAGTTACACTTTAAAGAGCAATATCGCATTAAGCAGACAGCTGCATGCAGAAGATATGTACCACAACAATAACCATGACGCTTTTCTTCAAAACCATAAATTACGCAGAGACAGGGCTCGTTAATAAACCATGAATTAGACTGGAACGGGACTCTTTAATAAAACAAAACTGATACTGGAATGAAGCTCATGAATCATGAACGATGATGGGATAGGTCTTAGAGAAATTTTAAATGATATTAAGATGCGTCTCATTCATAAATCATAAATAGGATGAACAAATTCATAACCTATACATGGCAATGAAAGATTACCTTCTTCATAAAACACACTGGCTGAATTTAGAGGGGATAACTCAGCTGGTTTTAATAAATTTACAGAGACTCAGTCACTACTTATAAGAGTCTGAGTCTTAAATTTGGATGATTTTTAGGCTTGCAGACTTTAGTGATACAAAAGGCTATTTTCTTAAAACGGGTAATACTGCACAGAGAGGTCGCCTTTCCTCCTCTTTTGGCAGTCTCCCTCCGGTGCTGTCTGCTCCTCCCTCCTTTGAGTGGCTCCTGTAGCAAGCCGGGTGCTAAGGAGGCTCCTGAGCCAGGCTGTGTGTGTCCATAGACACACTTAGTGCCTGTAAGCCAGTGGCGGAATTATAGGGGTCGCTGAGGTTGCCATGGTGACCGGGCCCCTTGCTGCAGGGGGCCCTTGAGGGCCCCCTGTATACAGTACTTCGATAGGAGGAGCGGAGACAAGCTCCCCGATCCTAAGCCGAACTGTAATCGGCACTGTGCGGGGAGCTGCTACAGTGCAGTACACGGCAGGAAGAGATAAGGTAAAGGTCTGCCGTTTTTTATCTACTGTATGTGTGTTTATATGTATGTGCATGTATGTATGTGTGCTCATGTGCATCTATGTATAAGTGTAAGTATGTCTGTATGTATGTGTATGTGTGGCGGTGCGTCCATAAGGGCGCACAGGCGCCGCCCCCTCTCTCCAGCCATCCCTCTATCACAAATAGATAGATTCATGCATAGCGTGAATCTATGGCCACTACTGCCCCCCCCCTATTCAGGCGCCCGGCCCCTTTTCGGACGCCGGCGCCTGAATTACACCGGCGGGTGTGTTTTTAAAGCACTAATAGGCTTCAAAATAGGTGAACTGCTAGTGCCATGCTTGGCGCTCACAGTCCACCCAGGTGTGTTAGAAGAGCAAATGAATATTCGCTTTCCTAACACTGAACCGCCTCTCCACCAATCAGGTGCTCAGGTCTGTTACCTGTCACCCGATTGGCTGAAACGACAAGTGCCGCTATTGGATGCCTATCAGGAGGAGAAGATAGGAGGAGACGCATGGAGGACCCCGCTCGTCGCCGTCACCCGCTGCCCCACCGAGACAGGGTAAGTGCCGGGCAGACTGCGAGCGGGCAGGGGGGTCACAGTGGCAGCATTTGATAGCACAGTGGCTTCGTTTGATGGGCACAGTGGCTGCATTTGATCGGCACAGTGGCGGCAATGGATGGGCACAGTGGCGGCAATGGATGGGCACAGTGGTGGCAATAGATGGGTACAGTGGCGGCGTTTTATGGGCACAGTGGCGGCAATTGATGGGCACAGATTATGCTCATAATCCAAGGTTCCACTGTATTTTAGTCATCTCAAATATTTTAGTCGTATTTTATTCGACTAAAACAGTATTAAGTTAGTCAACGAAAATGTTTTTGCCCAAATATTTAAAGTCAGCAGCTACAGTATTTGTAGCTGCTGACTTATTTCTTTCAGAAGGAGCCTGGAGCTCCGCTTTAACTACAGGGCTCTGTTATATAAAATGGTTATGTTACATACGGATACAATGGAAAACTAAGGCTACTTTCACACTGGGGCAGCAGGTCCATTAGCGGTAAAGTGGTGCTTTACCGCTGTTTAATCGGCGCTTTTCAGCTGCTAGCGGGGCGCTTTTAACCCCCAAGGAGTTAGTAAGGAGTTAGTAATCATCGCCCGTGTTGCGATGCTTCCAAAGGGCTTCGGAAGCGCTGCCCATTCATTCCAATGTTGTATACAGCGTTCCCACACCGCCCCAAAGATGCTGCTTGCAGGACTTTATTCCCCGTCCTGCAAGCGCACCGCCCCAGTGTGAAAGCACTCAGACTTTCACACTGGGGAGGCTTGAGAGGCGCTTTTCAGGTGCTATTTTTAGTGCTAAAACGCCTCAAAATTCAATGTGAAAGGGGTCTTATGGCCAGTACACACGATCTGAATATCGTACGGCAGATCGTACCACCCTTTTCGCCTAATAGTCGCAAGTAGAAATTGAATAGGTAAATAAAGTCACGAAAATGCTTGTACGACAGGAAAAAAGATCGTAACTGATGTCATGTGTTGTAATGTATTTTTTATTGTATTTATGTACGACAACTATACTGACTAAACGAAAATCGTACGATCTGGTATCATACGAGGAAAATTTTCGTGCATGTCCGATCGAATAATATCAGATGAACGGTCGTGATCGGCTCTCGAAAGTAGTGTACACC